>CAUYQG010053463.1:0-31746 GCA_963574415.1 Tarsius wallacei
AAAAAAATTAGCAAGAGAAAAGAAAGGAAAGAGAAATGTAAAATAATTAATAAATTTTCAAAATAATAAAGATAGAAGAAATAAAGTTTAATTATGCCCTGCCTTGAATAAGAATGGACTAAGTTCTCTCATTAAAAGATAGACTTTCAAACTGGAATGAAAAACAAAAGGTAGCTAAGGGCATTTGTAATTAAAGCACCCTAATCAAGTGATAAATTTTGTAAATAAGAAGGCAGGAAAAGAGGTATATGTACATATGAATAAGAAAGTGAGATCTACAGTTAACTTAGAGTACTTAACAAGATAAAAAGGAACATTATAAGATTTTAAAAAGGCTAATTTACAAAAAAATGAACAAGGACAACCCTATTTGCACAAAAATTATGGTGACTACCAAATTAATTTGTAAAGGAAAAATCTATTTGAAATGTGAGGATAAATTGATGAAATATAGTTAGAGTGGGTGACTTAAATATCTGCTCTCATATTAGACATTCCTAATAGACAGATACAAGTAAGGAGATAAACAATAGAATAATAGCCGATTTAATTAATATAGCTAAAACCTTATATTTCTTGAACAGATAATATCCACTATTGGTGTATCCATTGAACATTTTCAGAAAAATTAAGAATTATTTGAATATGAAGAAAAAGTTGTTACTACTCATGTAACAGAGACAAGGAAGTAGAAACAAGACAATTAGGATTGGAGGTACAGATTACCCCATAGGTAGGTGGTGAGGGACACAGCAGACATTAACCTCAAAATCAGGAAAGAGGAATGAGTGACTAAATCTCCAGAGTCTGTTTCTTACAGTCGAGAGAGTTATTCACACAAGAAGAGTAGCTAAGAGGAAATGAAATCAATTCTTTATTAATCTCACCAAGCACCTGATACCCTTCTAAGTATAGGCAAGCGATTCTAAAATGTGAGACTTAAAATAGGAACCTGAAATGAGACCTCTGTCCTCCTGAATCTCTACTCATTTCACTCTCAAACTCAAGGAAAAGCCAATCTGACCAGTGTCAGGGGACAAGGGAACAATTGTTTTCTCTCAGTGCCTGACACAGAGGGGCCGAATCCTGGGCCTCTCTATATTCTGGGAGGAGGGAGACAAGAAGTGATAGCCAGATCTCTTCTCACCCTGGCCACCTCACCTATCCATAAAACAGAAGGTGAAAGGAAGTAGGAAAATGCGCCACTATGCATGAGTGTGGACTAGACAAGAGGATGTCTGGATATATCCTGAAAAGTCCCACTTTTGAGGAAGCGGCAAGAGTCAGTAAAGGAGCTTTTGCCCAGTGTGGCAGAAGAATGGGGACAAAAGACAGTTCTTCATTTGGTTAATAAATAAACATCACTGAGGTAAAGTTATTTGCCTACTTGATATACAATCTGGGATCAGAACCAGTCTTACTGACTTGCAGGCCCGTGTACCTCCTAATTTACCACACTCCTTTTGTCTCTGCCCAGTGATCTAATGTGAATTCTGGTTTTAGACTTGGAGTTCTGATCCTGGTTCCACTATTGACTGGTGTGGGCACATTTCTTAATCTCTGTCTTATCCCAGTTTCCTCCTATATCAAGTGCAGATAATGGTAGAGCCTATTTCATAGGGCTTTGGTGATGATTGACTGCGAAAATACTAAAGTTCTCAAAAACAGTGCCTGGCATGTAGTAAGAGCTCAGTAGATACTAGCTGTGTAATTTGTTTTAAAAAGAGAACATAGAATTTATCATATTCAAGACTTTGATTTTATTGGTTATTTTGTAAGTGCTGTAGTTAAAAATCAAAATTTAAGTTTATTCTACTCTGTGAATTCAGTCAAATTAAATAGATTTATCTCTACAGTACAGTCAGCTTATATGTTCTGATCGTAGATATTTTATTCTTTGGCATGTCCTTCATTTGGATTAAATACTGGGTTTAGAGTAAAGTTCTTCCAGAATAAAATGCAAACTTCCTGAGGATGTCTAACAGGATTTCACATATTGTTTATTGGAACAGGTGAAGATTTCATATTATAAACAAACAATTGAAAGCTGTTATTCCATGAAGACTAATGAGTACTTTGAAATAGCACTTTATAAATTCCTTGCTCAGGTGCCTCATTGAATGCCTGCCATTTTACAAGTTACCTACCGTTGCTCTGCCACCCTAGTGTAATTCAGGCTAAGATTTTTTTTTTTAAAGGCAAAGACTTTATTCAAGACTACAATCCAGGCTAAGCTTTTGATGCATATTGAGTCCAGGTACAGAATAGTAGATCTGGTTTGCTGTTGGTATGTATTTTGCTCAGTTGTCTACTGATTTTTGCCTTTGAAAAATATAAATAAATAAAGCTGATGTTTTTGTAGGACTTACTTTAGACTATTGCACTGTGCAGTGAGCTGGTGTTGAAACATAGTCGCTCTTAAATTGAACTGCTTAAAGAGTGATCAGTAAATTCTTTCTCGAAGTCTTTCTATAACTGCCATGGTGGGCTAGAATCATTATGTGCTTTTGCTGGCAAATTAATGGGTTAAAATGGTGTGGAAACTGCTTTTTAGTAGAAGGATTGAAAAGTACCCTTGATCAGGGCATTGAGAAGCAAAGCCATTTACAACTAGTTTGTCTTTGAGAGTATTGAAAAGCAGAGGGTCATAATGAAAACATTATATCATATATATGACCGTGTGTGTGTGTGTGTGTGTGTATCTATGTGTGAGTATTATTAGTTTGGTTTTAGTTCAATGTTTCTAATTTATTTTGTGGTTGAAAAGACTATAGAGAACAAAAGGTGACTAATTTTCTTACTTGTGCTTTTTTTGGTTTTCAAATTGTTGAAAGTAGTGGTTATGGATTCATAGTATCCATGGTATATAAATGAGAGTCCTATTAGCTTAATTGGGAGACAGAGGGAGGACTGAAATCTGAAAATTTTAGGATTTGATTCTAGCCAAATGCACAAAAATTTTGACTTTGTCAGTTTCCTAAGCTTTTTAATAAAGTGCCATCACCAAAGTTTGATATCAGTATATTTATATTTATATTATTTCTTATTGTGGTGAAGTTTTCTAAGTTTTAAAAATGCTTATTTGGGGATTTTATGAGCTCAGTTTTAGAGAACTCTAAATCTTATCCTTACCACCACCACCTTGAGATTTTCATTGTATTAAGATTTATTGATTTTTAATTTTTTCAAAGAATTGTATTTTAAATGTATATATTATGAATGTTTACAGTATTCACATTTTTTAAATTTTTCAGTCAAGGTCTCTCTCTCGCCTTGGCTAGAGTGCAGTAGCACAATCATGACTTATTGCAGCCTTGACCTCCTGGACTCAGGTGATCCTTCTGCCTCAGCCTCCTAGTAGCTGGTACTACAGGCATGCACCATCACATCCAGCTAATGTTTTTATTTTTTTTGTAGAGACGGGGTCTCACTTTGTTGCCTAGGCTGGTGTCGAACTCCTGGACTCAAGCAGTCCTCCTGCCTCGGTCTTCCAAAGGGCTGAGATTACAGGCATGAGCCACCATGCCTGGCTGCAAAGTCACATATTTTTATTTTAATCTTAGTATATTCACGAATATAAACAATCTTAAAATCTTCTTTTTGGTGTTGTCTTATTAATAGGAAAAGAGTATTGTTACCAGAAGAAAATTGCTTAAATGGAGTAATTGTGGTATGTCATAGAATTTTAATTTTTATACCAGCAACAGATAATAAAATGTTTAAGAAAAATAAATCTAGCATAACTGAAATCTGAAGTTTCACATAAATTCTTATTTAGAAATGCCTTTCATTGTGGCAGGCAACTTGAGTTGCTCTATACTGGAAAATTTTATGTACCACTCAATTACTATTCTTTAGCCCAATTTAAAATAATAAATCAGGAGTAAGGTCTTAATGCAGTGTAACCTTTGGAACATTAGAAATAACCTCTTTCTTTCCAGAAATCAGCAATACAGTAAGGGTATCAATTTTAGCACATTGTATGAAGAAATTTGTAATAGCACATAGACCTTTTCTTTATTACATAAATACACTGATTTTTTTCTGTCTTACTAAACTTACACTCAATACTAATTTTTAAATGATTCTTTTGTAATATTCACAAATGTATACTTTTTATTTTAAAGCTTTTTATCTCATTCTGATTCTGGTGAAAGACAACTTGGGGGTATCAGTATTTTTATATTATTTCATAAAATAGGTATTTTGAAAGAACTTGAGATGGTAGGTTTTGTGATAAAACGTTAGCTATGGGACAGTCCTAGTTCTCACTTTCTTTAATAATCATACTGTATATAGTCGTGAAACTATGCAGAAAATATTAGGATTTTATTTGAGAAATTATTAAAGGACTTCATAAAAAGAGTGTTATCTTTTCTTGTGATACACTTTTTAATTGTAGTCTTCTGCCTTTCATTTACTATAAAAAGCAAATTTTCTATTCAAGTTGAAAATGTTCACAGAAACTAATTTACATGCCCTCTCAAATTCCTTTTGGAATGAGGAGGATAAAAATAAACAAATAGGAATAAAACTCATTTGCATACTCAGAATGTTGGTCTTAATGGTACTGATGGAAGGTTTCCAATTTGCAGCAAAGCAATGACTTTAAAAAAAAAAACTTGAAATGTATTTTATTTAAAAACTATAGTCCCAAAATGCAATATTGGACAAATTTATCTTATCCCTATTTCTTTTGTTGACCAAATAAGAGACCAGGATTGATGGTTTTATCAGCAGACCTTGATAATCTTGTTAGTTTGATGTATTTTCAGTGCTATAGATGCAAATACACAGAGAACAATAACAATTTTGATTTGGAATCATAGTCTTTAATGAATCTGGTTTTTTTCCTATACTATCCATGGGTTCTTAGGTGAACTTTGTGGACCACTTATCTCAGGATTCATCTTTGATGTTTCTTGAAACATAGATTCCTGGGTCCTACCACAGAAATACTATCTTAGAACTGATACTAGAAACCTGCCTTTTTAGTAATAACTGTGGGTGATTTTTATGGGCATTGAGGTTTGAGAACTGTTGCTATAGTGCCTTTTTAGTAATAACTGTGGATGATTTTTATGGGCATTGAGGTTTGAGAACTGTTGCTATAGAGCAAACCTTTTGTATACATTGCTAGATAGTTGATACTTTTCAGCTCTAAGGACCTTATGGTCTCATTGCAACTACTCACTTCTGCCATTATAGTACAAAAGCAACAACAGACAATAATGAAACAAATGGCATGGTCAACCAGTCTTGGTCTAAGAATTTACCAGTCTGATAGAATCTAGATTCTAGACCAATGGTTTTTCACTCTGAAGTCAGTTTTAATGAAAGTTCTCATGTGTTTATTTTTTGATAACTGAAGAAGATCCTTAAATACAGGAGTACTTCCTGGATATGCATTTATTGAATTAATACATGTAAGACCATTATAATGTTTAAAATCTTTTCTATGTTAATATTAAGGAAAGTATGATAATTTTATTTCTATGTTATCTGCTTCTCACAGGTTCCTGTGGCTAGAGCAAGTATTCTTTGGCTAATAGGAGAAAATTGTGAACGGGTTCCTAAAATTGCCCCTGATGTTTTGAGGAAGATGGCTAAAAGCTTCACTAGTGAAGATGATCTGGTAAAACTGCAAATATTAAATCTGGGAGCAAAGTTGTATTTAACCAACTCCAAACAGGTAAGAAGCAATCCTTAGTCAACCTATCTGACATGTACTTTCCTCTTCACTTGAGTAGCTTATATACTCTGTTAAGCAACTGAGGTCTGTTGTGCATTGGTCTGACCATTTAGCAATTCCTAGGTACCTATTTGTTTCAGGTTCTGTGTTACACAGTAGTAGTGTAAAGAGTCTAGCAGGGGAGAACAACAGATTTTAAAAAATGAAATAATATGTTGTAAGTGCTGTAATAGAAGTATTGAGGTACAGCGGAATTATAGCAGAATATTATTCAAATCTGAAGTAGAAGATGAGAGGTCAGAGAAAGTTTATAAAGGACAGGATTCTTGACCAAGGACTTGTAAGGAGTGGTTTACTGTACAGAATAAGGAAAGAGGAGGGCATAGGGTCCGAGTAATGACATAGCTTGGTGTTTTTAGGAAACTTTTAAAGGTGTATCTGGAATGGTAGGTGCTATGGTGTGAATGTTTGTGTCTGCCAAATTTCATATGTTGAAACCTGATCACCAATGGCATTAAGAGGGTGGGGCCTTTGGGAGGTGATAAGGTGATGAGGGTGGAGCCCTTATGAATGTACTGTATGCTCTTGTAAAAGACACCCTCTGAGAACTAGATTGCCTCTCCTACCATATGAGGACATAGTGAGAAGGTGCCATGTATGAGCTAGAAAGTGGGTGTTCACCAGACACCAAATCTCCAGGCACCTTGATCTTGGACTTCCCAGCCTCCAGAACTGTGAGAAATACATTTCTGTTGTTAATAAGCTTCCCAATTTGTGGTATTTTGTTGTATCAGCTCAGATGGATTAAGATATTTGATAGTTTGAATATATTGAGCAACTTGTGTGCTCTGCGAAGTAGTGTGGGCTCTGTCTTATAGGTAAAAGGGAAACTTTTAAATGTTGGTATAATTTACTGGATTTGCATTTGAGAATATCCATTTTTTAAGTCTGTTGACTCTTTGAACAGTCATTGGTAAGAGGAATCATTTTTGCTTCTATGTATAAAACAGGTATTTTTCCTATATCTGAACTGCTGTTTTCCATGGGTGGAGGACTTGCTTGTGTAGTATGACTGGAAGAGGATTCTTGCTCTTTTGCAGTTGAGCCTTGGGTGAACTTTTTGCTCTTTGTCCTATCTATTTCTCTCCAATTTTCCTTTTCTCTTTGAGTCTTACTTTTGCCTTTGTGATTTTTTTCTCTGTTTACTCACTCTGTCTTTGCATACTTCCCCCCACCAAAACTCTCTCTGCCTGGATACATCTCTGACACTCTTCTTCCCTTTACACCCTACCCCTTACTGCAATCCAGTATCTGTGTCTGTCATTTTCTTCTCTGTTTATCTCTCTATATGTGTCTCCCTTTCTGTCTGCCTTTTCTGCCAGCCCATAGGCCACATTCATTCTCTAGTAATCTAATGCTTGCCATTCAGAGTCTTCAGGTTGATTCCTCAAATTCATCTGTATTATTTGGGATTGTCTTTATGCCTAACTGTGATATGAGTAGTATTATTTTGACTTTTGCTGGTTGATGTGCAAGATTTATAACCAGATAATTGCAAATAATGGAGCATATTTTCATGATTTAGATTTTACTTTACATTTTAAGCCATCTTTAAAAGGAATCAGTTAATCATTACCAAGTGTCTTGTAGAGTTATTCAAACATTGAGATACTTTTTAAAAACTGAGTAAAGGGAAGAAGACTGTTTTGCTATTGAGCTTTACTTTTATTTATAGACAGGGTTTTTGTTGAAACTCTTCATTCACTAAATCTGTGTGGCAGGTTGAAGGTCAATATAATACCCAAGGTATTATGATTTTCTGACTGGTTTAGCTACTCTAAATATATCTAGCTTATAGATTATTATAAAAGAGAAGTAATACAGAAATAGCATGTTAATAAAGACTTAACCAAACTGAATAAAGGGTCTATGTTTGGTTCTTTTCTTTGTAGCTATAAGTAACCAATAATGGAATGTAATTATCTTTATTTAGAAATTGTATTGTGCTCCATGTATTTTATCCAGGGAATCTGAAGACAACATAGTTTGCATTCAGATTTTTTTTTTCTTGAAATGTATTAATGAAAGTTTTGGAATTCAGCTTCTAAAGTGTTCTGTTGTATATTTTAGAATGATACTTTTAGATTGCCATAGTAGGCTGTAGTAGGCTTAACCACCCAGTGTTGAAAACATGGAGATTTGGAAAAAACCCAAATTTCATGTAGCTCATTGTTTTTAAATGATTAAATATAAAAATAGGTGAATAAAGTGTCCCATAGGGTTGTACTCTGTTTTTCAATATTTCTTATTTCTCAAGAAGAGGAGATTGAGGGAATTCATGAATGAAAATTAAGAATGGTTTTAAGCATCATTGACTTGATAGTATTTTTTAAGTTGTATGATTCATAATCCATTGGACATGAGTCAGAAACTAAAATGATTGCTTTGACCAAAATGTAAAAAATTGTTTTCTATACTTATTTATTTTAACCATCTTTAAAACTAAACTAGTGAGACTAGACCACAATGTTCAGAGCCTGGTTTGCTATGATGTCCTGATACTTATTTGTAGACCTGAATTCCCTGTGTTGTAGATACTTCAGTGGACATTTCCTGAATTTTTATTGAATTATTCAGTTATAGAGAACATCTGTGTTGATTTTAATGCGATATAGTACTTGTATTTATTTGTTGCTTAAAAAATAATGGAAGTAATATGGATGGATGTAGACACCATTGTTGGTAGTGAAATAACTCAGAAACAGTAAAAAACCACGTTTTCATTTATAAGTGGGAGCTAAACAATGGGTACACAGGAACATACAGAGTGGAAGAATAGACATTGGAGACTTTAAAAGGTGTGAAGGTGGGAGGTGAAGTGAAGGATGAAATGCTACTTCTTGGTACAATGTACACTACTATGCAGGTGATGGGTACACTAAAAATCCAGACTTCACCACTGTGCAATTTATTCATGTAACACAACTGCACTTGTACCCCTAAATCCATAAAAATATAAAATAAGAAAAATGTGCATATATCTTAGAAATTAAAGGAGATTAATAGAAAAACAATAATTCAATATTATACTTATTTACTACCGCAAAATGTTTTTGACCTGATATAAAAAAGAATCTAAAAATTAGTTATCAGTCTGCTTTTAGTACTTGACTGTATATAGAAAACAACTAGAAACTCTGGAAAAATATTAAAAAACAACTATCTGGAGACTCAGAAGAGTAGAAAAACAAATAAACAAACAAGTAGATTCTGGGCTGGAATTCAAACTTGGAGGAAGGGAATGGCACAGAGTTATTTTCCCTGTGTTTATGGCTCTTTTCCTGAGGTTGGCATTATGCACAGCTGCTAAAATTGTAAAAGGAAATCCAGAGTCCTTCTTGCTTTAGGAACTAGAGGGCAGAGTTCAGGAAAACTATAGACATTGGAAAGCTAAGGAGGAATTCTATAAAAGAGAGAGCCAGAGTGGGGGAATCCTCAAAATCCATGAATAACACTGCCCAAGTTTCTGGTGCTTTTGAACCGCACTTGTGCAGGGTGAATTTAGAGCAGCACAGCTGAGAATAAAAGAGCTAAACTGAAATTTGAGGTATACCCAAGAGACAGAGTGTATACTTAGAATCCTACGTAGTTAATTGCCTGCTAAAACAAAAATCTAATACTCATTCAAAGAGATTAGCCATGTCCAAGGGCTGTACAATATATTCATAACATCCAAGATACAGTCCAACTTTATTAAACATAAGAAGAACCAGGACAGGGAATTGTTTAATGATTATAGATTTCAGTTTGGGAAGATGGTAATGGTCGTACAATATTGTGAAAATACTTAATGCCACTGAACTGTACTCTTAGAAATGGTTAAAATGGCAACATTTGTTTATTTAATCATGATTAAAAAGAAGATGGTGATGAAAATGTAATCATTTTTTAAGGAAAAAAGTCAACAGAGATGATCCAGATGTTGGAATTTGCAAGCAAACATTTTGAAACACCAGTATGGTCAGTGATATAAAGAACAATATACTCACAATGATTGAAAAGATAAGAAATGTCAGCAGGGAAACAGAAGCTATTAAAAAAATCAGATGGAAGTTCTAAAACTGAAAAATACACCATCCAAAAAATCAACATTTTATATAAGTTGTGTATTATATGTCCTTCCTTCCTCCCTCCCTCCCTTTGTCACCCAGGCTGGAATACAGTGGCATGATCATGATGATCATGGCTCATGGCAGCCTTGACCCACCTGAGCTCAGGCGATTCTTCCACTTCAGCATCCCAAGTAGCTGGGACTATAGGCACACCCTACCATGCCTAACTACTTTCTGATTTTTTTTTTTTTAGAGTCAAGTTTTTGCTGTGTTGCCCAGGCTGGTCTTGAACTCCTGGGCTTAAGCAATCCACTCACCTTGGTCTCCCAAAATTGCACTGTGCCCAGCTTATATATTCTTTAACATATAAATATTTTTCTTTTTTGGTATAAAATTATGATGTCACTTCAAATTCTTTTTTTCAACTCTGTTACATTATGTGTAAGATTCTTTAGGTGAGTTGCTTCTGTTAGCTGAAATTTTCTAACTCTGGATTGTGTCAGATGGAAGTTTGTATTTGGTTTTACTATAATGCAACATATTTGTTCCTAGAAATCATTGCACTATACAAAATTACACAAAAGCCATAGGGATTATTAGAAAAATTGAGCTAGAGTTGCAACACTCAAAAACGACGTTGATGATATATTTTTTAAAAAGGAACCTAATAAAAACAAGAGCATAGTTTTACTTATGTTAAATGGTAAAAACAACATAGATTCTATAATGCATACAGCTCTTTATCTTGAAAAAGACTTGTGGTTTACTTGTGGAAGAAAGGTTGTACTTCGGAGTTAAGTGGTTGAAAGAGGGCTAGTCTGAAATTGGGTAGAAAGTTGTACCTCCTAATGTGGATGAACATGGTCTATAACACATATCGATGTTAACATCTGTGGTAGATGTTGAAGTGTGCTTGTTCATGTATTCCTACATAGCCCAGTTCAGCTAGGTGCATTTTTATGCCTTCACCTAGTGTCTCTTGCAGAAGAAATCACACACAAAATTCACGTTATGCCCAAATTGTTTTCTAATATGCCAATGAGTTGGAACAAATGCACATTTTCAAAACAAGCATTAGAGTAGAACTGACTGTACCTAACCTCACAAAGTTATCAGGATTACAGGAGACAGTCCATGTAAAATGCTTGGATTTCCCAGCATATAATAGTGCCTGGCTCATTTTCGTTTTCCTGCTTCTTTTGTGATCCTAGTTTGCAACTGCTCTATTTTTCTTAGGGAATATGATTATTTGCAGTAAAGAAACTAGTCCACTTACTGAGAATCTGTACTCTTAGGAAAAATACTCATTTGGGTTTATTCTACTGAGAAAACTTGAGTGCTGGAATTCTCTTTTGTTAGTTTATAAAGAAAAAGTGATTAGATATAAATATCAAGAGGAGAAAACACTGTTGGAATACTCTCACAGGTGAGTGATTTCACTTTTATGTGGGAAAGAAAGTTGAAAGACTTTGTAATCAGTTGAAGTTGCTGAAATCTAATGCTCTTAAGACATTGTATAAAGATTTAGCATGACTTCATTGAAATAGTCTACTGAAGTTTGAGGTAGAAAGCTAGGATTTGATTGAACTGATTAATAACAATTAAAATTTTAATGAATAAAGGATGCCTTTGTTTTTAAACTTTCTCTGATAAGATTCATCCTTTAAATGCAGTGCTAAGTACCATAAGTTAATGTTTTTCCTAGCCCATGTTTTTATTTTTAATTATGAAATACTGCAAACCCATGGAAAAGAATGTGATAACATATGTATATTTATAACTATCACTAGGATTAAGTTAATATTATTTGCCATATGTATTTATTTAAGAAATGTAAAATGTGGTACTAAAACCTCAAGCTTCTGTTTGCACCCTCTTTTCTTCCCTATTGGTAATCACTGCCACATTATTGATTTGTTTTATTGTATGAAAATATATCCTTAAACAACATATATTCTTGCTTTGCGGGTTTTCAAATTTTTATATAAGTAGATATTCCACTTTATGTACACTTTTGCAACTTTTTTCATATTACTATTATGTTTTTCAAATATGGATATGTGTAGATATAGTTTAATTGCTATCTAATATTCTGTAAGATGGTTAAGTGTCTTCATTTCTGTTATTAAAAAGGAAAGTGCATCATTGAGTTCTTTTTGATTCTTAGTGAGAAATTTTATAAATCACATTGATGTTTTTAGGAATTCCTTCTAAAGTTAAAAGGAGAATTTTCTTTCCCTGTGATTCAGGTCTTTGAAAAAATCTCCCACTCCCCCCCAGCTCTTTTAGCATAATTTTTCAAAGGGAGGCTTGGGCACTCTGCAATGACATCTCTACCCTTCCTTGGATATGTTTTCTTGGTGTTGAAAAATTCACATCAGTATAATATTTAAAGGAAGACCTTAGAGACAAAATTTCAAGTTGACAAAAAGATGGATACTGTTAAATTCAGAAATTCTATCCAAGTCACATAAAGAATCCTGTTTAGTCACGTTATTAGGAAACTGTAGGATGGAATACTTGTACTGCTTAGATTTGTCTCTGGTGTAGGTTAAGAATTCTGTATAGCTTTACTTCATTTACCAAACATATGTCAATCATCCTATTTAAGAAATAACAACTATGTGGAGCCAATATATTAATAAATCTTTACCATGCTAAATGCAAAATTCTGTGTCTGTTTTGTATTTCTTAAACTAATAGTATCTCTAATTTGATATTAGGACTATATTTTAAGAGATCTTTTTTCTTCTTTTCTACTGGCTTATGTGCTGTTAGAAGGCTATTGTTTGAGTAAATATTTACCAGTTGATTGTCAGCATATTTAGGTAAACATGATACCCTTATTTTGAGAAGTCTTTTAAATAATGAAGTTTTTAACTTCTATATAACATTCTCCAAAATTCATTTCTCCTGTGTCACAGTGACTTAGAATCAATCTGAAGAGAATGGAATTGATGTAACTAGTATCTGGATAGCATTAGCTATTACCAGTAATGGTTGCTTAAATATGACCAACCATTGGTACCAGTAATGGTTCCTTAAATATAAGTAAGAAAATTAACCTGAAATCAAAATTTAATAAATAACTATATATAGAATATTGAATATTTCTGTTAATGATAGTATATTATATTCTATTTGCTTGTCTTATATAGTTTATGAATAAAACAAATTTTAAAGTGCCATTTAATTAATATCCCATCTGATTTTGGATTGAGCCTCTGGTGATATTAAAATGTCATGCTTGTTTATTTAAATGCTATCTGTTTTCTTCATAACATTTGCCCTGGACAGATCTCACTTATGCCTGTTATCTCATTGTCTTATCCAGTTTAGAATTTGTCCCAATTTTAAAATTTATAATGAAGCAATATTATTCATAGTTGCACTAAAGACAGAGTCAACTCGTAGACCTCCAATTCGAACTTATAGCTTCTGCCATGGTTTTGTCTAGTGGCATGTAAGTCACAAATACGGTGAACAGATTTCATTTTAATATGTGAAACATATTAAATCTGAAAGGCTGTGTCTTTTTCCTTTTGGATTTAACATAACTAGCTTCTCCCTTTTAGAACAGCATGTAGGGTTTATACTGATAAAAGAGGTGTTCTCGGACAAAGCAGGTGGGAAACGCTAAGTTAAGTCTTTCACTTTGCTGGTGGTGGGGAGATGAGTATTTAATAATGTTTCATTTGCTGGTGGATGGAGTTCGAGGAAAGTGGGAAGTTAGAGGTAGTTACAGGTGAAATACATACAGGAGGTAAAGACTGAACAGACCTGCTACAGGTCATTAAAGAGAGTGAGCAAAGCACTCTTGGTACAGTAGTTTTGTCATTTATTGAATAGTGTAAATCTGAAGCCTATTTATTATTTGGCAGTTTTTAAAATTTTGTTATAAACTCATCATCAATAAATTTTTAAAAATAGAAGTATGCATTTAATAAAGAACAAAGTGCTAAATTTCAATTCAGTATTTAACATAAACAAAATGTCTATTGACAATTACCATCCACCATGAGAGTTGTAGTGATATCATTGACCATATAACAACCAGAAGACATAACAGGTCTGCTGAAAAAGGATGAATATCTACTTAAAAAGTTAGGATTTATTTTAAGAATATGTCTCAGGCCGGGCTCGGTGGCTCAACCTGTCTTCCCAGCACTTTGGGAGACCGAGGAGAATGGATTGCCTGAGCCTGCAGGTTCAAGACCAGTCCAGGCAACTTAGTGAGACCTTGGCTCTACAATAAATCAAAAATTAGCTGGGCATGGTAGCATGAGCTGGTAGTTCCAGCTACTTAATGTTGAGGCGGAAGGATCGCTGGAGCCCAGCAGGTCGACTCTGGGGTTGCCATGAGTGTGCCACTGCACTCCAGCCTGGACGACAGAGTGAGACTCCAACTCAATATATATATACAACTATATATATATAGTTTCAAGATGACAATTTAATATATTTAGGTGCGAAATATGTTTACATAACTCTGTGAAACATGACCTCATTTAGATCAAATGACATTTTGAAAATTGTTTTTACCTTTTATTCTATGTTTTTATTTGCACATAAAAATGAAACAATAGCTATTAATGTGTTGGCTCCAATAGTAGAAAAAGGCCCAAATACTGCTGGTTTTCAAATAGAAAATCAGTTAATTCCAGAAATAGTTAGACTGTTTTCACTCCAAGTATTGATATGTATGTTCTGTCAGTGCCATCAATGGGAATGAAGTAAAACTTTTATAAGTTTATTTTGTCAGAAATGTTGTAAATGCTATTGCAAATAAAAAAGTCCAACTTCGAAGATAAAACTGGTTTTTTTTTGCTAAAAGGATGTCATGGTAAAAATCAATGTTCTTACCAAAACATGAACAAATGTTTTGGGAATTGGTTTGTGGTGCATGCAAACAAACTCTGCTTATTCTGCCAGTTGAAATGAAACTGTAATGGTTAAATTTACTAATATTGATATATTCAGTTTAACTGAACTACAAAAGTCTTGTGATGAAACTGATGTTGAAAAAACATCCTTCGGCATAACAATGCACACTTTTTGCTGCATGTTGTCCAACAGGATTCTAGAAATATGATTTTGTGAAGAACTGCTTTGCAAATTATTTTAAGTTTTCTACATTGGCTTAAACATTTTTTAAAAATTGATAACCACTTCTTATATATATTGGTTAAGTTTTCATTCAAGGTCATTTAGAAATACTTAGTGTTATTAATGGAATTCCAAAAATCTTCAGTTTTTGAAAATTTGAGCAAATAGCAGTTACTGGAAACAAGTCTTGTAAACAGGGAGACCCTGAAATTTGTCCCTGTAAAAGCAAGGGAAGAACTGAACAAATTAAATGGCAAGAGTTTAAGATTTAATTGGGAAGTTGTCATTTGTAATATGTTATCTATGAAGAAAGACTCTTTTAAGATGATGCCCTATTTTTAATTAGATAAGTTCATGTTTTATATGTGATTGAAATGACATTGAGAAGGCTCTTGGTTTTCCAATATCTAAATTTGATGAAATATTTTTAAATGGATGAATCATTATTTGAAAGTTTTGTCTCAGTAACTACAAAAAAAAAGTTCATTGACTAAAGGGGGAAAGTTAAATACTTGAATTTGAAGTATTTACAAATTTCAGCATAAAAGAGATAATTGGGAGTTTCCTTCATTTAACAGAATTTTCCCTGAGCGTACCAAGTTGTTCAGAAATACTTAAAGAGGTTTTTTTTTTTTTCCATTAAAAAGATGATGGTATACAGAGAAGTAAGTTATAAATGTCAGCAGTTTTATAATTACTAATCATAAATTTTATTTTGGAATTGACTATAAGCAATTTTATTTTTTAAAAAGCTTAAAAATAATGAGACTATATAAGAATACATTCTCCAGAGAAATACCAGTGCCTTGGTACTAGGGATAGATAGAGTGAAGAAACTGATTCAATTATATGACTGTATGATGAATAATTATTCTGCTCATGTTTTTAATGCATCATTGTATACAAATATGCTTTTATCTTTTAGAAATAATTTTATTTTTGAAGATACACTTTGGAACTATTTTATAAGCTTACCAATATAATTTTTACAATCAGTAAATATTTTTAAAAATCATATACTTTTAATTATTTTAAATGCCCTATCTCATTTTCAAAATTGTCTATTAATACTGTGAAAACATTTACTTTTCTAAAAATTAATTTTGGAAATAGAACTAAGAGCAAGATATATCATTCTGCTAGCTTAAAAAAATCATTGCAATTAAGACTCTTTCTTTTATTTATTTTACTTGTAGATTTTAAATCTCAACACTCAAATGGACTTTAGAATTAACCTACTTGTAAATTTTGTCTCTGCATTTGCGAACACTGATGGTTAACTGGGTTTACCAGGTTTTCTCAGCAAGTTAATTACACAATTCAGTATACAACATTTTCTTTTAAGGTGGATTTGAGTTGTATACCTCATTTGGGGAATATTTTGTTAATTGTCTTTAAAAAATAAATCATAGAATTTTTCTTATCTGTAGCTGAACCAACGTGGTCTAGTAACTAGTGAATTGCAATTGTTGATACCCAAATTCATAATAGCTCTGTTAACATTTTCACTTATATTTTTTATAATTCTGCTTTAATAAAACTATGTTAATGCTTTTTAAAAAACACTGCTACTGAAATAAGGTTGCTTTTTATCCAAATCAATTATCTTAACCAATTATTACTGTAAAAGAGTTTACCACACCATTCCTGTACTTTGACTTATTGTTCTAGAATTGTCATTAGCTCTGCCTAACTTTTTTTATTTTTTAATCTATTTCTAATGTGTCTAAAATTTCTAATCTCATGTAAATGATTTATTGTTCCTTGGTTTATTTTTTTCATGTATTATAAATTCTATTTAGCTTATAGTTAAAATTGTACATATGTAGCCTTCTAAGTTAAAACTATGCTTTTTCAGTAAAATGACTGTAGTTTAAAATACAAACCTATTTTGTTAATATTTCAATTTTGGTATAATTATTATTAAAATTATCTCAATATATGTTAATGTAGTACATTCAAAAATTGACTTAGGAAGTCTTATTACAGTGTAAAAGCTACTATAATAAGTTGTTCTCTTACATAAATAAATAAATGACCAATATTACTAGAGGCTATAAGCAGCATGGGGGAAAAAATGGAAGAAGTCTTTTATCCTAGTTTTTAGAGGGCATCAGCAGCTTGCTTTTATGAAAAAGTAACAGCTAAATGCACTGCAAATAATTTGCAGTAATCCAGTTCAGTGATTCATGTGTCTGCTTTAATGGGTCATAATTCAGGGTAAAGTAACTGAGTGCAGTCAGAGTGCAGACACTGCTTATGCCAGGGACAGTATCTCTTCATAAAACACACCTCAGGAGAAGCAGTTTGCCAGCCCCCTAATACTCTCTGATGTTTTGATGTCCTGCATATTTTTCCGATTAAGTTTTGAGTGCCATGTTTTTAGTTGTATTTCCACATTCATTATTCTCACGTAGACCCTTCAGCAGGTTTGCCATATATGATTATTTTTTTAATGATGCCTTTCTTTCCACTTCAGCAGTTTAATAATCTAGCACATGGCTGCTTCTCAGTACTCAGCATTCACCTCCCCAATACAGAAGAGGACATGTGCTTTGGCTTCAAAATTCCATTTGCAGCATTAGAAATGCATATTCCCTACGGAACAACATTTGTTTGACATAACCATTCATTTTTATTACCTCTTTAAATATGTTTATCCAGAGTTATCAATAATCATAAATAACTGTATTCTCATCTTGTTCTGTTTTTTTCCAACAGACAAAATTGCTTACCCAGTACATATTAAATCTCGGCAAGTATGATCAAAACTACGACATCAGAGACCGTACAAGATTTATTAGGCAGCTTATTGTTCCGAATGAAAAGAGTGGAGCCTTAAGTAAATATGCCAAAAAAATATTCCTAGCACAAAAACCTGCACCACTGCTTGAATCTCCTTTTAAAGGTATTATTATCGGACTATAACTACAGAATATATGTTATCTAAAAAATTATGGCAGCGTGTCCCCATTTCTAGTGTGCTTAAAATTGATCTCTTAGAAAATATGAGTGATTAGCATATATAAACATTTAAGAACAGTGTGCTATCTACTCATTCATCTGCTCTCCAGAGCAAGTTTTATATTTTTATAGACCTTATTTACCTAAATAATTTCAAGCCTTCTGATTTTATTTTTATTCTTACTAAACAGTTAAACTGGATGCAGTAAATGAGAGCTGTGTTATTCTTGTAGACATTGACATCATTTCTACTTTAGATAGTTTTAAAAGGAATATAATTCATTTTAATAGTTATTAAATATTCTGTGTACACTAATATAAATGTTTCTCGGAGGAATTATTTTTATAAAAAATCTCTATATTTAAGTTGGTTTTTCAAAGAGTGAGGTTATTTTTATCAGCTTTGTAAAAGGACTGACTAAATATTTTTTATCAGTTTACAAGTAGCCATTCCAGTTGGAATCAAATGATTATATACCTTGGTCTTCATATTGTTTCTTTTTTAATTGCTGCAAAGCGATAAAAAGCAATTCAGTTTTGTAGAAAAACTATTAAAATTCTGGATGTGTTTGTGCCAAGACATGTATATGGATTGTTTAACTGTGCTGTCATTCTTAATATTCACAGTAAAGTAATTTTTAGAGAAGCTACATTTCAGAGTAACACCTCTAAACACACTGACTGATTAGCTTTTTTATTGACCATTATGGGGGAGATTATTGTAATCTATGGGCTGAAATCAGTTTTTTGACCTATGAAGAGCTTCCTAGTTTATATTTATTCTTTGACATTTGAGGTAATATGCCAATTACCTTGAGCTCTGATTATGATTGTTCTCTGTTATATACAGCTCATATTGTTTATTTTGTATTTTCCTCTATTTTTAATAGATAGAGATCATTTCCAGCTTGGCACCTTATCTCATACTCTCAACACTAAAGCTACTGGGTACCTGGAATTATCTAATTGGCCAGAGGTGGCGCCTGACCCATCGGTTCGAAATGTAGAAATAATAGAATTGGTAAGTTGACCTTCCTAAATTAATTTTGTTCAAGCAGTAGGAGATTCTAGGATAACTATTGTTTTATTTGAAAGCTTTTTTGAAGAGTTGAAAACTGAAAATTGGTCTAGTTTTCCTAAATGTAAGAGATATTTATAGGAACTAAATATTATAGTATTCCTGTACCATTGTGCATGTTCTGTTCTTTTGATTCAAGGAAATAGAGAATTGTATTCTCTGCATCAGTGCCACCCACATTTGTGCTGTTGCATTTGTAGCTGGGTAGATTCAATTTCTAAGGTATTTAGTTTCATTGGATTAGGCTTTTTCTACTTTGTTTAGAGATTTGCAAGCTTCCTGCCAATATTTTTCTAAATAATTTTTGCTGTTCTCTTTGAAAAAACCATACAAAGTGTTCCTCAGATTTTCTGGTGAAGCCATTTTAAGTGAAACGTAAGCATTAATAGGGAGCATTATGTACCAAAAATGTCTGACAGGGTACAATTAAAATGAATAAAATGTTGCTTTTATGTTTAAAAAAACTTGATATACAAATACTCTTTCTAGATCTTTAAAAAAATGCTGGCTATTAAGATAAAAGAATTAATATTCTTTTCCGGTGTTATCTGTTTCTTTCTTATATAGATTAAAAAAATAAGAATTGGGGCCTTCTGATTATATTTAGAGATTATGTGAAATATACCTAATACTTTTTAAAGTAGAATTAATTTAAAAAGAACAATTAAGAATTATATTCTGGGAACTTTTCTGGTAGAAAAGATATATTGAACTAGCATTCAGATAACCGGAGTTTTTTTTTCTCTTATCACTAATTTCCTGAGGGAAAGTAAGTTAACCTCCTTGCTCTTAGCTTTTCTGTATACAGTCAAAGAAAACCCTTATTATTTTAAATGAGTTTGTCTTTTTTTTTTTTGAGTCAGGGTCTCACTCTGTTGCCCAAGCTGGAGTACAGTGACATGATCACAACTCATTGCAAATGACCTCATAGAATCAGGCAATCCTTCCGCCTCTGCCTCCCGGGTAGCTTGGACTAAGGTGCACACCACCACACCCAGCTATTTAAAAAAATTTTTTTTGTAGAGATAAGATTTTACTAAATTGCGTAGGTTGGTCTCAAACTCCTGGGCTTAAGCATCCTTCTGCCTTGGCCTCCCAAAGTGTTAGAATTACAGGCATGAATCACCTTGCCCAGCCACTTATTTTCTAAAATGATAGTAGCCACATAATTTGATTCATCTGAGAAATATGTTTCTCTTAATGAATTCAACGTATTCTGGTTTTGGAGCATGGCCAGAAACAGTAACTAATAATAACTCTATTTTTTTTTTTGAGTTGGAGTCTCACTCTGTCACCCAGACAGGAGTGCAGTGGCTGCTCCCAGCCACCGCAGGCTCGATCTGCTGGGCTCCGGCAATCCTTCCGCCTCAGCTTTCCAAGTAGCTGGAACTACAGGCGCGTGCTACCACGCCTGGCTAATTTTTTATTTATTGTAGAGATGAGGTCTCGCCAAGTTGCCCAGGCGATCTTGAACCCACGGGCTCAGGCAATCCACTCACCTCAGCCTCCCAAAGCTCTGGGATTACAGGCTGAGCCACCGAGCCCGGCAATAATATCTTCATATAGGAAACCCTGGTAGTGTACTGTGAGAATGTTTTATAAATATTGTCTTGCTTAACCCTTATAATGATCATAAGTTTTGGTTATTGTTATTCCTGTTTTGCAGATGAGGGAGCCAAGGCTGGGAGATCCTAAGCAAATAGCCTAGGTTCACATAGCTAGTTAAGTGATAAAACCAAATTTCAACCTGGGTCTGTCTGAGTCTATTGTTCATGCTCCTAATACGTTTTATTATGTAATATGAGGAGAGGAAGCTTGAGCTTGTTTGCAAATCTGTATTATCTTTAGTGCTTAGCACCATCATTTTCACATTTTGACAAGTGATCTATACTTAGAGATGGCCAAAAAATATGTGAAAGTGAAGAACATATGTAAATTTGTGAAAACCAATTACGTATCTATTTCTCCTTGCAACAGGTTTATTAATTTTTCACTCAAATCTACATATGCATACTCTTCAAAACAATTGCTCTATTGTGCGATGATTGCTGTCAGATACTAGAATACAAAGAGTATTCTTTGTTATGATTCTTACAACAGATATACTTTCTCTCCTATTATCTTGTTATGCCTGTTTGTTATTTTTATGGTTCTGTTCTTTTTCACTATTGGGTACATAATGTTTTGGCCCAAGTTAATCATTCTTTTTTCCTCCCCTGCTTCTTCCCTGTCCATACCTCCCTGCTACCCCACTCCCCCACAAAGAAAGGCTTGTCTTCTCAAAAATTAATAGCAATGCTATGCAGTTTAATTTTGTATTAGTAGTATTTTTATTTTGGCTGACAGATTGGTTGGTTGGCTGGCTTCTTCCATTTTCATGTGCTCTTTTAAGCATTAACTAACTTGTAGGGACAGTACTTAAATAACCTGTTTTCTTATGTTCATTTCACCTGTCCAGTTCAACAGAGACAAATTGATTTGTTTCATTTTGCTGATTGCATTCCTGAAATTAATAATTGGTAACTTACTATGGAGAATCATTATAACTGATGGAACCTGGTTGAAGAGAACTGTCACTGTCCCTTGATGCCACGCAGAAAACAGCTTCAATCCATTGGTGTCTGAGACAAATTGGCTTAAAATTGTACTATGAGGGATACAATTAAGTATAAAAATAATATAGATAGTTTTATTTTCAGATGCAACTTTAACAGTGCAGAAAATCATGTTCATATTATCCTTCTGCCTCTCACTTTACCTCCCCTCCCCTCCAAAGTCACTGCATTGTATTTCTTTCACATAATACACTATGTTATTCTTGTACTGTAAAGTAATCTTACAGGGTCAAATCCTGTTACTATGAAATATAACTTAGTAAGAAAAATGATCTAGGTTTAGATAATCTGATATTTTAATCAAAACAACAGGGAACCTAGTCAGATTGACACTAGAAGTCACTTTGAATTACACATCACCATTTCCAGGATATCAGATATAATGTATATTTATATAATGATATCAGTGAGTTTTGAAGATCTTTAAGAGTATATTTGCTTAGTTCTAGAAACTCCTTTCTTATTCCATTACAGACTGTCTTTTGCATATCAAAAATATTTTGCTTTATAAATATGTCTATCAATATTTTATCCTTCATAGGAACTTTCAAATTAGTGTCTCTACTCTTCTCTTTTCCCTGTTATTCCTTTTGCTTAGAATGATACTATCATAATCATAAAGGACCATAATAAAAATTGAAAATATTTTTATTGTTAGTTTTTGGCCCCTTAAAACTTGAATCTCCGTAAATACAGATCCATGGCCATGTCAAGAAAGTATGCCCCTTTGAGCATGGAAACCCAGTTTTCCCAAGTTGTTTAATCTTACTAAATTGATCAGTAAACTTTTTGTCAGACTTCAGAGAAATGTGTTTGTTTGGATTTAAGAAAAATACGGACTTTGCAGTTTGCTAAATAAAGGAAACTTTTTAAAATAGAATACTGTATTTATCTACATTTGGAGACAGAAGCACTTTAAATACATGTGAAAGAAAGTAGTACTGCTGGATCTCATGTAGATATCTTATCATGTAATTTTTACTCATTTTCCCATTATTGTCCAGTTAGCAATTTTCCAGATTACTGAAGCTTATCTCTTTAAGCAGCATACCTTGAGCCCTCCAGATCAGTGGTTTTTAAATGTAGCTGCACATTATAATCATGTGGAAACCTTTAAACAAAACAAATTTTTGTCAGACCTGCAGCAGAACAATAAAATCAGAATCTCAGGAGGGGAACCCAGGTATTAGTTTTTAGTATCAATATTTTTATTGTTTATATTAGCATTTAAAAAATATTCTTAGGTGATTTTAATAAGCATCTGTTGTTTAGAGTCATTAAAAAAAAAAAAATTGGAGTCTCACTTTATCAACCAGGCTAGAGTGCAGTGGTACTCTCGTCTACCTGAACCTTGAAATTAACTGGAACTACAGGGTGTGCCACCCTGGTCAGCTAATTTTTTTTTTTTTTTAATTTATTGTAGAGATGAGGTCTTGCCAAGTTGCCCGGGCTGGTCTCAAACCTATGGGCTCAGGCAGTCCTCTTGCCTCTGCCTCCCAAAGTGCTGAGATTACAGGCATGAGCCACTGTGCCCGGCCTGAGAACCATTCTTGCATAAGAACTTCTATCATGTTGTAAATTCCCTTACAACAATATATGTGCTCTAGTACACAGACTGGCACATAGTAGAAGCTTAGTTAAATATATAATAAATAAATGAGTCTTAACCATTTTGACCTTTTAAAAGTATATACATTTCCCTACTCCTTAAAAGAGAGATGTGAAACATTTAATTTTTTCTTGATGAATTGAGGTCACAATTGTAAAACTAGTTTAATACACTGCATTAAGGTCTTTTAGGGGCTCATATTAGTAAACACCATTACTAATACTGTACTGAGTAAACACTGAAGTGTTTACTTAAATCCAAACAGCATGTTTTCTGAATTTAATATTAAAGTCTTTAAAAGACTAATAGATATAAATAATACCTACTGTTCCAGTAACAGGGAGTATATCAGTGTATAAAATATTTTAAAATCTCTTCACTCCAGAAACTGAATTCTACCAGGAATATATCAACAGTTTAAAAAGCAAATAAATTATATAGTATGTTAGTAAGTAATAAGTGCTGTGATTTAAAAAAGAGAGAATGGTGTTGGGAGTGGGAAAAGCTGGGGGCAAGGCCTAGGGCATTTGGAGGACCAGTAGGGAACAGAACAGGCAAGAGGGTAAGCAGCAGAGGGAAGTCAGAGGAAAGGAGCAGGGGTAGCCATGGAGCGATGGTTGAGGAGGGCTGTGTAGTCTGTAGTAAGGACTTCAGCTTTTGTCTGAGTGAAGTGCGGAACTATTGCAGGGTTTCAGACCGAAGAGGTGCTTGATCTGACTTGGGTGTTAATAGAATCATTCTAGGTACTGTATTGTGCCAACTGGGGTTGGGGAGTAGAGGGGGACGTAGAAGCACTGTAAGTCCAGAAGAAGATGACTCAGATCACGGTACTAAAGGATTTCTTGGTAGCTTAGATGTTTAGGATGTGAGAGAAAAAAGAAGTCAAGGATTACCCAGGATTGTTCAGGTTGTCCACACTAAACATATACTTTTCTTTCTTTTCCCTCTTCACCTCAGTGTCAGGCTCTATCAGCTCACGTTCTTATTGCTGTTATTATGTCTACTTCTAATGACCCTCACCTATTCTAGGGTATATTACTTTAGTTTAAATCTTCTGCAAACTAACGATCACAAAAATTTTAAAAGTATGTAAAATAATATTGTTGGTTTAATATAATGGTCTGTGAGTGAGAGTTTACATTCTTATATTTAGGAGAAAAGTGAATTAGCCTGAATGCCGGGACTTCTAATGGCATCTGTGTTGAGACCTTAACTTTTCTTGAGTTCACAGTTATATTATTAATGATTAAGTTTCCAAGAAGTTTGAATCTCCTAATGAGAATTTATTTACATTTACTTTGTTTAACTAGGCAAAAGAATGGACCCCAGTAGGAAAAGCAAAGAAAGAAAATTCTGCGAAGAAATTTTATTCTGAATCTGAGGAAGAGGAGGACTCTTCCAATAGCAGCAGTGACAGTGGTGAGTTTTATAATTTATTGGAATATATTTCCACATAGTAGATAAATGCTATACCTCCAAAACAAGGCCTACTACATAATACTCAGCAAGTGGTTATAAGTTAAGATTATACTATTAAAATAGGTTTTTTCATTTATATATCACTGTTCAATTTTCAAAGTAATTTCTAATTACTAAATTCCCATTTTATTTGACAGTGCCTCTTGGACACATAGCTAATAAATGGCAGAGCTAAAACGGGAACTCATGCTTTTCTGAATTCTAACCTATACTGCCTGTTACAGCAGTTAGCACATTGGAAAACATGATTTTGCACTTGATAAACTTTTTTTTTTTTTTTTTTGAGTTGGAGTCTCACTCTGTTGCCCAGACTGGAGTGCAGCGGCCGCTCCCGGCCACCGCAGCCTCGACCTGCTGGGCTCCAGCGATCCTTCCGCCTCAGCCTTCTGAGTAGTCGGAATTACAGGCGCGCGCTACCACGCCCGGCTGATTTTTTTTATTTATTGTAGAGATGAGGTCTCGCTTGCCCAGGCAGGTCTCGAACCCGCGGGATCAGGCAATCCACTCACCTCAGCCTCCCAAGGCGCGGGATTACAGGCTGAGCCACCGAGCCCGGCTGTCTGGTCTCTTTTTATCTTGGTCAGTCTAGCTAAAGCAGTCTCAAATTTTTTTTTGTTTTTACTTACTTATTTTTTAATTTAATTTAATTTAATTTTTTTTTTAGTTGGAGTCTCTCACTCTGTCACCCAGACTGGAGTGCAGTGGCCTCTCCCAGTCACCACAGCCTCGACCTGCTGGGCTCCCGCAATCCTTCCGCCTCAGCCTTCCAAGTAGCCGGAACTACAGGCGTACGCTACCACGCCCAGCTAATTTTTTATTTATTGTAGAGATGAGGTCTCACCAAGTGACCTGGGCGGGTCTCGAACCTGTGGGCTCAGGCAATCCACTCACCTCGGCCTCCCAAAGAGCTGGGATTACAGGCTGAGCCACCGAGCCCGGCCTGACTCTTTTATTCTTTTAAAACATTCTTTTCTTTTCTTTAATAACAGTTTTTGTCTTTAAATATTTTTGTCTTTTATTAGTATAGACACTTCAGGTCTCTTTTGGTTACTGTTTGCATCAGATATCTTTTTTCATCCTTTTACAAAAAGTTTCAGCCTACAAATGTGTGGGGTTTTTTTGTTGTTTTTTTTTTTTGAGTTGGAGCCTCACTCTGTTGCCCAGGCTGGAGAGCAGTGGCACGCTCATGGCTCACCACAGCTTTGACCTCCTGGGTTCAAGCAATTCTCATGCCTCAGTCTACCAAAGTGCTGAGATTACAGGCATGAGCCACTGCACCCAGCCTAAGTGTCTGAATCTATAGTGTGTCTCTTATAGACCGATTGTAGTTGAATCATGTTTTACAAACCCGGCTTTGTTCAGATATTTTCTACTTGGAGTTTGTTGAACTTCTTGAATATGTAAATTAATGGTTTTTCATCAAATTTGGGAAGTTTTCAGCCATTATTATTATTAGTGTGTGTGTGTGTGTCAGAGTCTCACTCTGTCACACAGTACAGTGGGGCATAATTGATCACAGTACCACAACCTTGACCTGCTGGACTCAGGCAATCCTTCTTCCTCAGCCTCCCAAGCAGCTGGGACTACAGGTATGTGCCGCCTCGCCTGGATAATTTTATTTTTTATTGTATTTTTATTTTTTATTTGTTGCTCAGGCTGGTCTTGAACTCCTGGGCTCAGGCAATGTTCCTGCCTTGGCCTCCCAAAGTGCTAGGATTACAGGTTTGAACCACAACACCAGGCCTCTTCTCACCTTCTTTGGTATATGTGATAGCATACCACAAGTCTCTGAGGCTCTGTTAATTTCTCTTCATTCTTCTTCCTTGTTCCTCATACTGCATAATCTCAATTGACCTGCCTTCAAGTACACTATTTCTCTCTTCTGTCTGCTCCACTCTGCTGTTGAGGCCTTCTAGTGAATTTTTAATCTCAGTGATTGTACTTTTCAGCACCCAAATTTCTATTTGGTTCTTTTTAAATGACTGCTATCTCCTTATTGATATTCTGTATTTGGTGACACATTTCTTATACTTTCTATTGTGGTTTAAATACTTGTCCCCTTCAAGACTCTGTTGAAATTTAATCCCTGGCCCAGAACTTTGGAAGGCCAAGGTGAGAGGATTGCCTAAGCCCGCAGGTTCGAGACCCGCCTGGACAACATGGTGAGACCTTGTCTCTACAATAACTCAGATAATTAGCCGGGCATGGTAGCGTGTGCTTGTAGTTCCAGCTACTTGGAAGGCTGAGGCGGAAGGATCGCCTGAGCCCAGCAGGTCGAGGCTGCGGTGGCCGTGAGGGTGACAGAATGAGATTCCAACTCAAAAAAGAAAAAGAAAAGAGAAACTTAATCCCTAATGTGGCATTATCGAGAGGTAGGTCCTTTACAAGGTGATTGGGCCATCATGAGGGCTCCGCCATGTGGATGAATTAATTTATTCATGGATTATTGGGTTATTGGTTTATCCTGGGAATGAGACTGGTGGTTTTGTAAGAAGAGAGAGACCTGAACTAGTACATTCAGCCCCCTGTCAATGCAACATCTCAGTACTCTGCAGAGAGTCCCCATCAGTAAGAAAGCTCTCACCAGAAGCAGCCCCTTGACCTTGGACTTCTCAGCCTCTGAAACTGTAGAAAATAAATTTGCTGGGTGCGATGGCTCATGCCTGTAATCTCAGCATTCTGGAAGGTGGAGGCAAGAGGATTGCCTGAGCCCAAGGGTTCGAGACCAGCCTGGGCAACATAGCGAGACCTCGTCTCAACAATAAATAAAAAAATCAGTTGGGCATGGTGGCACATGCCTGTAGTTCCAGCTACTTGGAAGGCTGAAGCAGAGGGATTGCCTGAGCCCAGCAGGTTGAGGCTGCAGTGGCCAGGAGCGTGCCACTACACTCCAGCATGGGTGACAGAGTGAGACTCCAACTCAAATAAAAAGGAAAATTTATTTTCTTTATAAATTACCCAGTTTCAAGTATTCTGTTTTAAGCAACAGAAAACGAACCAAGATACTTTTGTTTCATTCTTTTGACATGATTTCTCTGAATTTTTTTTTTTTTTTGAGTACGAATCTCACTCTGTCGCACAGGCTGAAGTGCAGTGGCACGCTCATGGCTACCCCAGTCTTTTGCTGGACTCAAGCGATCCTTCCGTCTCAGCCTTCCAAGTAGCTGGAACTACAGGCACACACCACCACACCTGGCTAATTTTTTTATTTATTGTAGAGATATGGTCTCTCCAAGTTGCTCAAGCTGGTCTTGAACCCCTGGGCTCAGGCAATCCTCTCACCTCCACCTCCCAAAATGCTGGGATTACAGGTGTGAGCCACTGCACTGGGCCTGATTTCTCTTAATTCCTTTAATATATTTTAAATGGCTAGATTAAAGTCTTTATCTAGTAAGTACAACATCTGTGCTTTCCTCAGGGAGTTTTTATTGACTGCCTTTTTTCTGTGTATGACTCATATTTTCTTTGCCTGTCTCATAATTTTTTGTTGGAAACTGGACATTTAAAATAACGTGGTAGCGTGCACCTGTAGTTCCAGCTACTTGGAAGGCTGAGGCGGAAGGATCGCCGGAGCCCAGCAGGTCGAGCCTGCGGTGGCTGGGAGCAGCCACTGCACTCCAGTCTGGGCGACAGAGTGAGACTCCGACTCAAAAAAAAAAAATAAAACAAAATAAAATAAAATAAAATAATATAATGTAGGCCAGGTACAGTGATTCACACCTGTAATCCTAGTGCTTTGGGATGCCAGGGTGGGAGGATTGCTTGAGGCCAGGATTTCAAGTCCAGCTTGGGCAACATAGCAAGACCTCATCTCTAGCAAAAATTTTTTAAAAATTAGGTGGGGGCCGGGCTCGGTGGTTCAGCTTATAATCCCCGCACTTTGGGAGGCCGAGGCGAATGGATTGTCTGAGCCCGCGGGTTCAAGACCAGCCTGGGCAACTTGGCAAGACCTCATCTCTACAATAAATAAAAAATTAGCTGGGCGTGGTAGTGCATGCCTGTAGTTCCAGTTACTTGGAAGGCTGAGGCGGAAGAATCACGAATCACTGGAGCCCAGCAGGTCGAGGCTGCATTGGCCGGGAGCCTGCCATTGTACTTCAGTCTGGGAGACAGAGTGAGACTCCAACTCGAAAAAAAAGAAAAAAAAGTAGGTGGGTGTGGTGGCACATACCTGTAATCCTAGCTACTCAGGAGACTAAGGCAGGAGGATCACTCGTTACTCAGGAGTTTGAGACCAACCTAGGTAACAATGAGACCTCGACCTCAAAAAGAAAAAAAAAAAAAAGAAGGAAAAGAAAAAAGATAATCTTGAGTGGAATTTCCAGGAAACTACCAGACAAGTCAAATAATGACAGTGGGGTTTTGATCAAGCTATAACCCCTTCTATCCCCTCCAGTAGCTATTAAGCTGCTGGCTTTCACCGTGATTGCAAGTTGATGGTTTTCAAGGCTACCGTGGATTGGTGAAGATGGGAATAATCAAGTTAAAATACCACAAAACTCACTGTTCTTACTGAGACTCAGACATCTTTCTTCCTTCTTCCTTCCTTCCTTCCTTCCTTTTCTTCCTTCCTTTCTTTCTTTTTGAGAAAGCAGGATTCATTGAGAGGACAGAAACTCTTCCACAGTGGGAGGGGATCCGAAGGGGCTGCCCATGGCCATTTTTCTTGAATAAACACTTTCTTCATTGCTGCAGGCCTTTGGTTAATTTCCAAAGTTCTAAAAAAAAGTTGATCCTGACAATTTTGACAGCATTCTCATTGTTTTTATGCAAGAGTGAATTTTTGGAGGGTCTTACTTCACCATTTTTACTGATGTCACTCCCTCCATTTGGCTTTAGGTCAAATTCTTTTTTTTTTTTTTTTTTTTGAGTTGGAGTCACACTCTGTCACCCAGGCTGGAGAGCAGTGGCACGCTCCCGGCCACCCCAGTGTTGACCTGCTAGGCTCCAGCAATCTTTCCGTCTCAGCATTCAAAGTAGCCGGAACTACAAGTGCACGCTACCATGCCCAGCTAATTTTTTATTTATTTTAGAGACAAGGTCTCGCCAAGTTCCCTGGGCTGGTCTCGAGCCCGTGGGCTCAGGCAATCCACTTGCCTCAGTCTCCCAAAGTGCTGGGATTACAGGCTGAGCCACTGAGCCTGGCCTAGGCCAAATTCTTTAGAGTCACCCTTGACATCTGTCTTTCTCAAACAAGTGATATGAGCAAATCCTGTAGATACAGCAAATCCTCTACCTTCAAAATATATCCAGGATCCCATGACTGCTCATCACCTTCATTGCTGCCACCCTGATCTAAGCTCTTGCTCTTCCCTCACATTCTTTTCCAAAAACACCACCTTCTCACCTTACCTCAGACTGCCATGCATGGCCCTGCTTCAAAACCTTTGCATTTTTATACCAATTATACATATGGCTTATTCTCTGCTTCTTTCAGATCATTGATCTCCTCAGAGACAACTCAGAGACACTGTCCTGACCATCCTACATGTCATACCTCATCGCTCTATCTTCTTAATCTTGCTTCATTTTTCCCTTGCATTTACACTACCTGATGTGTTATATTCGCTAATGTTTATTATCTGCCTTCTCACATTAGCATATAAGTTCATAAAGACAGGGACTTTCAGCCAGGTATGGTGGTTGACACCTGTAATCCCAGCACTTTGGGAGGCTGAGGCAGGAGGATTGCTTGAGGCCAGGAGTTGGAGACCAGCCTGGGCAATATAATGAGACCCCATCTCTACCAATCATTATCATCATCGTCTACCAATAATAATAATACTTAAAAAAAAAAGAGAGAGACTTTGTTGTGTTCCGTTTTTATCCTCAGTGCATAGAAGTGTACCTGGCTCATTTGGGCACTCAATAAATTCTGACTGAATGTACACTAAATATCTTTCATTGGCTCCACCAGATCCGTTCTTCCTATTATTCCCAGTGTCTAGTATGGATAACATCAGCGGGTTCCTTTGTTCCTTTAGCTTCAGCCAATGCAGAGCCCCAACAGGAGTCTGGAGGAAGGAAGGACCAGAGGCCAGAGTATTTTTGCTTCAAGCTCCTCCCTGCTAAGTCACCTCAGGTTTACACTGTCCCTGAATCCCTGGAGGATCACTCTTACTATGAAGATCATCCTTTCTGCCTGGAGTCTGTCTTTCCAGTGATTATGCCCTACCATCCTCCTGCCTTTTGGCCTCAGGGCTGGAACAGCTTCTCTGTTGTTACCACCCTCTGGCTAGTTTACTGGCCCTTGGGGTTCCCCTGCACCTCTCCATACCTTTGTGAATAAACCCTTCTCATATCCTAATTTGAGAGTGACATTTGTTTACTTTGGAACTCTGCCTGTTACAAACAAATAATCCTAAAAGCTATACAACATTGAAGTAGACACTATTACCATCCACATTGTACAGAAGAGAACTCTGAGACCCAAAAAGACTAAGAAACTTGCCCAACATTATATAGCTAGTTAGTAACAAAACCAGAACTTACCTTTAGAAAAAAAAAATGTGGGTTGGCTCTGTGGCTCAGTCTGTAATCCCAGCACTTTGGGAGGCCAAGGCAAGTGGATTGCTTGAGACCGTGGGGTTGAGACCAACCTGGGCAACCTGGCGAGACCTCATCTCTACAATGAGTCAAAAAATTAGCTAGGTGTGGTGGCACGTGCCTGTAGTTCTAGCTACTTGGAAGGCTGAGACAGAAGGATCACCGGAGCCCAGCAGGTTGACGCTGGGGTGGCCATGAGAGTGCTGCTGCACTCCAGCCCAGGCAACAGAGTGAGACTCCAACTCAAAAAAAAAATAATAAAACAAAAAAAAAATGTGGCAGAATACCTTTAGTGACATCAGGATAGGGAAGGATTCCTAAATAAGACTAAAAAAGCATACCCGTAAAGAAAAAGATTGAAAGAACTTAAAATTCTCTGTATCAGAAGACACCATAAAGAAAATGAAGATCCTGTGCTTTGGGAGGCTGAGGTGAGTGGATTGCCTGAGCCCGCGGGTTCGAGACCCGCCTGGGCAGGCGAGACCTCATCTCTACAATAAATCAAAAATCAGCCGGGCGTGGTAGCGCGCGCCTGTAGTTCCAGA
>CAUYQG010053469.1:0-12515 GCA_963574415.1 Tarsius wallacei
TATTATGCAGCCATAAAGAAAAACAAAATTATGAACTTTGCAGCAACCTGGATGGAATTAGAGTCTATAATACTCAGTGATTTATCACAGAAACTGAGTACCACATGTACTCATTCCTAAGTGGATGGTGAACATTTATCATAACAGAAAGGAATTGGCAGTAGTGGGACACTGCCAGGGGAGGGGAGGGCACACAATATCAATAAGGGCATCTACATTTTACCTGTATGATGACCACGTATGTATCTAACCCTCATTTGTACACTACATTTTGAAAATAAAATAATTTTTAAAATTAATTAATTAAATTTAAAAAATTAGCCAAAGCCTTGAAGGCTGAGGTGGAGGGATGGCCAGAGCCCAGTAGGTCGAGGCTGGGGTGGCTGTGAACAGGCCACGCACTCCAGTCTGGGCAACAGAGTGAGACTTCGACTCAAATAAAAAAAAAAATTTATGGTTGTGGGGAATGAGATCTCTGGGAGTTCCCTCACCTGTAGGAAAATGCTCTGGCTCACGTATGTCAGTTGACCAACTCAAACTTCAAGGAGAGAAGTACTATCTTCATGGATGCGCAGAAGGAGAGTAAAACCAGGTACCTGTTAATGGCGATAATATCTGCAACCAAAAGCATCCTGCATCTTTATATAAAGGAGTACCCCATGGCATTGTTTTGACACTTTCTATTTCCCACTGAAGTTTCAGACAGCTTTCTTAACTTCATAGGTGGTCTTTGAGTTATATGTTGCTTACTAGCCACATGGCATGGGCAAATCTGGACCTCAGTCCCTTCCCTGTGAAGTGGAGGAGAAATGTCGTCACATGGTTTGTTGAGAGGAGTCAAGACAATAGCCCATGTAAAACCTCTTAGACAACTTTATTTTATTTTTATTTTTTTTGAGTTGGAGTCTCACTCCATAGCCCAGACTGGAGTGCAGTGGCCACTCCCGGCCATCGCAGCCTCGACCTGCTGGGCCCCGGCGATCCTTCTGCCTCAGCCTTCCAAGTAGCTGGAACTACAGGTGTGCGCTACCACGCCCGGCTAATTTTTTGATTTATTGTAAAGATGAGGTCTCAACAACTTTAAATTATTATCCAAATGAAAGAAATAGTATTGCTCTTGGCAGTCAGTCATGCCACACCAAAGATAAAGAACAAATAACAGTAATTTCACCTTATAGCACTTGTCACACAATCAATATTTTCTTACAAAAGTTTCCTGAGAATTCGCAGAAAATTTCTTTAGGTGACCAGATACCGACTTCTGAAAAAAACAGTTCTTCAATAAAGAAGCAAATTTCTCCTTTTGGCTAGAAAATGAAAAAGCATCTTATATGGTCCCAAACCTGTATGACTCACTTTTCTAGCATTTTAAAGATCTGAGGTTGAAGAAAGTAAGTATTATCTATCTGGCCTAAGAAGCAGTTGTTCTAAGCTGGGATCATTTGAAGACATTTTAAAAGTTGCACCAATTAGTGTTGGGGAAGAAGACACAGGAAGATTCTCTCATATTGTAGCATCAACTCCTGAAACTTATTACCCAACTACCTCAGAATTCTAGCTTAATAGAACTGCAAGGTATCCTGAAGATCATCTTACCGAATTCCTCTTATTTTCCAGATGTCTTAATCAGCTTGGACTGTTATAACACAATACGACAGACTGGTTGACTTAAACAACAGACATTTATTTCTCACAGTTCTGGAAATGGGGAGTCTGAGGTCAGGGTGCCTGTATGCTTAGGCTCTGGTGAGGGCGCTCTTCCTGGCTTGCAGATGGCTGCCTTACTGCTGTATCCTCAGAATGGGTGTGGGGGGAGGGAGAGAGAGAGAGAGACAGAGAGAGAGCGACAGAGACACCCACACCCACACCCACACCCACCCACACACAGAAAGGGACGGGGGGGGGGGGAGAGAGAGAGCGCTCTACCTCTTTTTTCAAGTGTACCATTTCTACCCTCATGACCTCATCTAAACCTAATTACCTTTGGGAAGTAACACCATCACATTAGGGGTTCGGGGTTCAGCATATGAATTTGAGGAAACACAAACATTCAGTCCATAACACCAGATGAGAAAACTAAAGTCTAGAAAAGTTGTCTGTCTTGCCCTAGTCAAGTTCCTTAAACACAAGTTGATTAGCCAAGCATTTTTCCTTTTCACCAACCTGAAATTGTAGACCTGGACATGATGTTTATTAGCAGTTTCTTCTCTTCCAGTCAGACCCTACAGAACTTGTGTCATGAGGTTTCTACAAGTGGGCAAAGGACCCGTTGAAAATTCTTGTGGCGATCCAGCAGTAATTTTGAGCTTCCTTTTAAGAATTTGGAAAATTCAGTTGTTTTCTTCATTTTAGAGATTTCCAGATGATGTTTTGCTCCCCAGAAAATGTACGAATCGGCAAAGGAGATGAAATTCAGATTTCTAATGGAATGATTTCATTATCTGATTATTCTATTTAATTTGATGTGGAAGTTGACTTTTCACTCTAGGATAATTTTCACATTGTCCATGAAAAGAATAGAAAAGAGAAGTTACCTTCCTAACTGTATTAGTTAGGAGAGTCTGAGTTAAGCTGCAGGCAAAAAAAAATTTCCAGGATTTACAGTAATGAAGGATGGTTTCCCATTTGTGCTAAATGTCTATGCCGGTAGGAGGGGCCATCACACCACACGTCTGTGCTGGGAGAGGCAGGCTGATGGAAACTCCATCTGGGGGTCAGCGGCAGCTGTGCCACCAGGAAGGGGATTTGGGAAATTGCACACTGGCTCTTCATGCTTCTGCCTGTAAGTGACACGTATCAAATCTGCTAATTCCTCATTTGCCAAGGCAAATCACAGGGTCACATCGAAATGCACAGGACTGAGAATACTTCAATCGTACTATGCACCTGGAAGAAGAAAACCCAGAATTTTGGTGACCATCTCTAATGGCTACCACACTAGGAATAAAATAAGAAGAAAACAGAACAGACTCCAACTTGTCAAAAAGCCAATGTCTCACACCATCAATAGCAATCAAATCCCAATCAGGGATAGTAAAATATCTGTCAGCTATCCAACAAACTCTCTCAATTCGTTAGTTTACTGCAGGTAAGGCTTCCCGAATCTATTTCTTCAACTCTACACACGAGTATTACATAGAATGCAAAGCAAAAGCTAATAAATTTAATGAAATTGGTGCTGGGGTGAAGTTTCCAGAAAGGCATTGAGGGCCAGCTAAATGCAGTGGCACATTTATACCATTTGTGGATTTTATTAACTTCATTTCTCTGAGGAGAAATTACATGTTTATGGCATGATTATACTAGTCAATAGTCTTTCCAAAATAATTTGATAATAGGAAAGTTAAAGCCTGATCAGGTAGAAATGTTCATTTTCACCTAAATTTCTAATAGGAGTAATTGTTTAAAGGGTCATTCCAGAAAGACATCCTGAACCTTAAAATGTAACCTTTTTGGGAAATGTCTTAAGGTCTGGGATATGTTCAAACAACTCTCATTTGTTTCTTTTGTTTGGGTACAATCATTTGCTCAGACATATTTTTAAAATTTTAATGTATTAGTAGCAACAAAGTTTTTCAAGTGGGGAAAAACTCAAACTAGCTCAGAATCTCCCCTCAATTAAAAAATAGAGTTTTGTACTTTCCAGAATCATAAGCATGTTTATACTATTTTTTTTTTTTGAGTTGGAGTCTCACTCTGTCGCCCAGACTGGAGTGCAGTGGCCGCTCCTGGCCATAGCAGCCTCGACCTGCTGGGCTCTAGCGATTCTTCCGCCTCAGCCTTCCAAGTAGCTGGAACTACAGGCGCACGCTTACCACACCCAGCTAATTTTTTTGATTTATTGTAGAGATGAGGTCTCGCCAAGTTGCCCAGGCGGGTCTCGAACCTGCGGGCTCAGGCAATCTACTCACCTCGGCCTCCCAAAGCGCGAGATTACAGGCTGAGCCACCGAGCCCGGCCTGTTTATACTCTTTTAAAAATACATTTCTTGGTAAAAATCTACAAAGCAGGAGGAAAATGTGAAAGGCAAGATTTGCTGATATACCATTTAATTCTATCTCGCCCCCTGACCCTTAAATTTTTAGGGTTAACATGATCGCCCCAATCACTGTAAACTAAAAATATCATATAAATCATGTCCAATATGAAAATGAAGATATAATAGTGAGATATTTTCACACAGAGGTACAGTGAATTCTATGTAACTAGGGTAATTCAGTTTTGTGTTTTACTTTTAAAAACTACCACCAATAGTTATATATTGAATTATTATAATCACTGAGTATGGTCTAGAGTGTGAAGTGTTATCTCAACGAATTCACATTTTCCCCTCATTTAATCCTCACAGTAAACCTACTTTTACAAATAAGAAAATTGAAAGTGAAGTGACTTGACCAAGGTCACCTAGCTAGTTAGTGTTAGAATACTCTGTAGGGATAAATCATTGTGGTGACATTTCAATCAGTGTCCGATAATTGCAGGGCTTTCCCTAGCCCAACCCTCTAGAAGAAGAAAGCATTTTAAAGGGCAAGGGTAATTTTATTTAAAAATATACAAGCACCCACTCTGTTGTGCTTTGTCCTGTCACAGAGTCAATGGCTATAGGGCTAAATAAGTCTCACAGAGGTTCAGAAAAGCAGGCTGTGGCATCAGACAGCATACTTGGGTTCTTCAAGGCTACAAAGCGACCTTGAAAGGGTACTTATTCTCTCCAGCCTGTTTCTTCATCTGTAGCATGGGGAACACTACTGGTGCTCTGTTTAAGGTTTTGCTGGAAAATTAAATAAGACAATGTAAGCAAAATGCTTAGCACAGAACATTGCATAAAATGCTCCACAGTATTGTTCTTGGATAAGCAACGGTGCCCTTGGTTGAGTAGCTCCCTGATTAGGGAAGGCAGGAAGACATTTTAACAGTATTTTCTTGACCAATGTGATGAGGGCACCAGAGAAACCAGAAAGAAACGAGAGTGACTACCTTGGAGGGGCTTGAGAAGGTTTCATAGAGGTGACCTTTGAGCTGGTGGAGGAGAAGGAGGAAGGTATCCCGGCCATGCACAAAAGTGCAGCGGCAAGGCGTGTTTGGGGATCCTCGAGGCTCGGGATAAGGCGAACGTTGTCGCAAGAGAAGGAGAAACAATGAAAATGACTGGAAAACCAGTGAGTGGTGGGAACTTGGCGGGGCTTGCACCTGGAAGGCCCCACCTCGTTGACCGCGGCGGGAGGAAGGGCTCAGGGCCGCGAGGTGGCGCTGTGGCTCCATCTTAGGGGAGGGTTCGGGCGCTCCCGAGCCACCCGCGCGCTCAGGTCTGCCTCCGAGACGTGGGGCAGGGTCGCCTGGGCGGGTTTGGCACCATCTTCACAACGGTCTCCAAAAAAAAAAAAAAAAGAAAGAAAGGCGATGAGAAAGATGACAAATACTTAAGCAAATAACCCGAAAACGGTCTCTGTTAGGACACGCGGTGTCAATAATCAGAAACTGACCGCGAGGAGCGATTAACAGCGCGGACACGTCTAGCAGGGGCCGGTGCGAGCGCGTCCGCGTAGTCTGTGGGCCCGCAGCGGGAACCGAGCCAAGCTGGGCGCGAACCCACGGCCTCCGGGGCCCGCCTTGCGTCCGCAGGCGGCTCCCTGCTACCTGCAAAGCCAAAGGAGCAGCGTCTCCACGCTCGTCCTCGGGCCCTCAGTCCGCATCCTGCCTGCTGTTTTCCCCTGCCTGCATCTAGAGTTTTTGGACTCCTCTGCTGGGTTTCACACGCACACGTGTACACACAAACTACACGTGTACACGCAAACCACACGTGTACACGCAAACCACGTGCAGGCTCAGGCTCGCACACTCGTGCACGGTGCCCTAGCACAATACACATGCACACGCCCCACTCACATAACCTACACGTCTGCACGGAACACACGCACACACTACACTCAGACGCACAGGTGTGCTCCCGCCCGTGTGCTCCCACGCCTCAAGCCCACGCGCACACCTGCAGCCAGGTGCGCGCTGTCACTCACCGGCACACAAGCCTGCTGTACAGGCCCACACGTGTGCAGCCAGCTCTCGCTCACGCAGACATATTTGCACACTCAACGTCAAACGCATCTCGTATCCCAGCCGCCAACAAAGACCCCGCAGCACGCAGCGGCGTGTAAATATCCAGTGAATTGCGCCTCACAGGAAATACGCGCGCGAACCTGTTGTTACCCGCGGGCATCTGGAACACGACCGCTAAACTCGCCCTCCCTCCAAGTTTTCCCTAAGTACACAGGCCTGCGCCTCCCTTTCTCCCTGCTGAGTCTGGGGAGACTGAGGTCTCCTCCACCCAGTTTGCGTTACTGAAGGGATGCTAATTTCCGAATCGCTGGAGGGCTCCCTTCGCGCACCCCAGAGGGAGCGGGGGCCCTTTGAGATCGACCCCAGCCAGGCGGGCGCGGGCCGCAGGGTGGGGCGTGGTGGCGCCCCGGGGCAGCCTCGGACCTAGAGTCCCTAACAGCCTTCTCCCGACGCGAATGACTAGCTTCTAGCGATCCGTGGTCGTGCCAGGGCCGAATCCTCCTCCCCAGGAAAGTTCATCCGCAGGCATCCAGATCTCTATCCTCTGACCGGCTTCGCGTACACCCGCGAAGTCTTGTGTTTCTCCTGTTTCAATCAGGCGAGTTTGCGTGAGCTCTGAGACCTCAGCGAGGACGGGAGAAGCGACCGGCTGGAGGTCACAGAGGGAATGTGGCAGAGCCCGGGCTGGAGCCGGCACGTCCCCGGCGCGCCCAGTCCCTGCGGGCAGAGAGCGAAACGCATCGGTATATGACCGCGTGAATGCGTACACTCGGCCCCCGCACTTGTCAGGACTTTTCCGACCGTTCCTCTCCTCTCTCTCCTCCGCTGTCTGCCCTTGGGAGGCCTCGTGCGCCCTCGCTCCTTCCTCATCCCGGTCCCCAGGGGCTGCCAGAGTCAAGGGAGCCGTGAGCACCCAGGGGCCAGAGGTTCGCGCCGCCGCTGGGTGGATGCGCTGGCCCTAAGGTTAAAGGCACAGGCTCTGAAGATATTCTGGTTTGGCGACTTCATGAGTGGTTGCCTTTGGACAAGTTTTTAAACTTCGCTCACGGGACCTCGGTTTTCTCACCTGTAAAATGGGAGTGATGTTATCTACCTTCTTGGCCGGTAGTGGAAATTCAAAGGGTCCATGCCCGTTAAGCCTTGAACAATTGGGATCTTTTATTATCTGGGACCGTCTTGGAGGAAACCGGAATCAGAGAGGCAGCTCGCTCTCGGAAATGTTCTGGGAGCCCTAGCCCCAGGCTTCTGGTGCTCATCAGACTAAGCTCACCCACGCCCGAGACGGAGCCCCGCGGTGCAGTTGCTCGGTCTCTAACTTCTAGCCGTCTGTGGGTGTCTTTGTTCCTCTCTAGGCCTCAGTTTCCCTGTTTGTACTATGGGAGGAGGTGCGCTCCCGGCGACTGGAAGTGTGGGTCCCACTGGGCGAGCAAAGGCGGCCTTCTGCGGAGCTCAGGGGTCGGAAATGGGAATCAGATTTCGGAGTTCCCGTGGACCCCTGGCCTACCGCGCCCACGCGTTCCCCAGGGAGGCGGACGGAGGTCTCGGTGGAGAACGGTCAAGGCTGTGCGCGCAGGCGGGCGGGTCCCGGTGCTCGGCGTCCGGGGCGCCGCTCGGGGGTCCCGGCAGAGCCGCGCTCCACGCAGGCCCTCGCTTTTCCGGGGCCCCGCCCCCCACACCCGCCCTCTCCTCCTCCAGGCAGCGCCCCGACCTCGGTTCACCTCCACCTCCACACCCACCCCGGCTGCAGGCCGCTCCTCGGGAGCGGGTCTCAAGCACAGGGACGTTGCGCCTTTGCGCTTGGTCGCTTCACCTTTCTTCTTCCCTTCCCCTTCCCGGCGCTGAAGGAGGCGTCTGTCCTGTGTCCCTCAAAGCCGTCTCCGGCAAGTGGCAAGGGCAGGGGTCATCTCCCCATAGGCGGCCCTTCTTGGGGCGCGCCCTCGCCAGGAGAACAGAGATCAAGGGAATTTTCTAAGTGACAGGTCCCAGCCTGGCCTCCTGGGGGCGGGCGAGCAGAGACGATTTCCTCTCTACCCGGGACCTACCCGCTGGTCCTAGCGCGGCTGTATTTATCCGGTCTCTTCTCTTTTGGGGGACGGGTGTGTTTCCACCCGAGGCCCCCAGAAATTACTTTGGCGACCGATGCCCTTGGGAAGGGGAATTGATTTCCCTGCGCCTCAAGAGGATTGGATAGCCAAGGAGAAGTTGGGGCAAGGGTGAGTGGGTGGGGAGTGCTTGCTTCCCGGCCAAACTTCCTCCTGAGAGCTGGGCAGCCCTAGCCCCCCACTGGGAGCAGCTGAGGATTTGTGAAGGAGGATTCGAAGTTCCGCGGATTTTTTTCCCCCTCATGCAGAGGTCTTTTTTCCTCCCTCTCTTCCTCCTTTCTTTCTCTATCCAACATTAGGAGTTTCCTAATATCTTTAAACGTAGATTCCCAGGCACCAAAACCAAAGTTTCTGATTCTGTGAGAGTCTGGATCAGGCCTGGAAATCTGCATTTCTAACAAGTCTCTCCCCCCCACCCCCAACACACACACTTGCCCTCCCTCAAGTGTTTAGGCTGATGAACTCGCTTTGGGGATTGTTGTTATCAACTACCCTGAAGTCAAATCACAGATATGCTGCAAAGCCCAGGCAATGCTTCATACTAGTACATGCAAGTGTCTCTTCACAGGAGATCTGACTAGGAAGTCAAAGGGACAAAGCCCGTCTCAGGACACACTTGACCGTCACCCTTCTACACACATGATCTGTCTCTGGAGGTGGCGCTAACCTCACATGAGGGGAAGTAGTTTAGAAGAGGTTCTTTTTCAAAGTTTAAAATTGCAATTGCTGGATCAATATTCACCAGAGAAAATCCACAGAAAGCTACGGCTTTGCTGGTCTCGATGCCATTCCCAGTTTCCTGTCACTCTCTCTGTTTCGCTTCCACCTTCTCTCTGGCTTCCTTCTACTTAAACATTTGTTGCAGGATGAGAAAGCCAGGTTGGAAGCCCAAAGATACCCAGAAGAAAAGCTATGAATACACTCTGCTTGATTAAAACTAAGTACACTCCAGGCCCATGCCTCAAGTCACCCCAAGTGAGGCGTGAGTCACCCTTGCACAGCCAAAGGGAATTAGTCTTATCAAAAAATTCCTGCTCCTTTTATTTTTCTTGCTTCTTGGGCCTGGCAGATGTGGAAATGCCACCCTCATCTTGAATACCTGGAGAGACTGACTCTGGGCAGGATAGGACCTGCTGATGGTGTCTTCCTCTGTGCCAGTTTCTCATAAGGGTCAGTGTGAGGCCCTCGACAAACACATCCTTCATAGATGCTGCTAGGTTGTATTTGACCCTCAGAAGTCTATCTGCTTTGCGTCTCTTGCTGATGCTGGATCTCCGGGTGACTGTGTCCCTGGCACTTTTGCCACCTCCCTTCAGCAGTGATCTGTTCCTTTATTGTACGCTCCCCATCACTGGAGTGGGCACTCCTTCAGGCTCAACCTGGAGTCCTGCAAACTGTTTACTACAGGGTTTCAATGGAGGCTCAGGCAGGCAAAGAGAGGGAGGCCTATGTCTTATGTTAGGGCTGAGACACATTGATAGGAGGGTGGGCTTTGCTTCTTGACCCCCTACCTTGAGGGATCCTTTCTGAGCTGAAGACTATGGCCCAAGCAGAGGAAGGGATTGGCTCTGGGGACCCTCTTGGACCTGGGGCATCAGGTTAAGCTTGGAGATTTGGAAAGTTTTTAGTAGGCCCATTTTCAATTTTACATTTAAATTTTATAGAGATGTAGAAGGCCCACGTCTCCTCTCCCCACCCCACTAACCTATAGCCCTTCAAGTCTCTCTACCACCATTCCCTCCTGAACACATGCAGTATGCCAGGAACTCTGAGTTGGGGGTCTTACTCTGTCACCCAGGCTGGAGTGCAGTGGCATGATCATGGCTAACCACAGCCTTGACCTCCTGGGCTCAAGCAATAATCCCACTTCAGCCTCCTGAGTAGCTGGAACTACAGGTGTGTGCCACCATGCCCGGCTCATTTTTTAATTTTGTTGTAGAGACAGTGTGTTACTATGTTGCCTAGGCTGGTCTCAAACTCTTTGGCTCAAGGAATCCTCCCTCCTCGGCCTTACAAAGTGCTGGGATTACAGGCATGACCCACTGCACAGGGCCAGGAAGTCTTGTGGAAGCTGTGTAGGGATTCTGATGGATCAGACCAATCTCTTCAAGGGTGTCTTGGAGGAGATGGCACTAATTATGTTACCGCGGAGAAAGGGCTCAGCACACAAGAGCTCTGGATTAAATGGAGTGAGAGCTGAGCAGGCCTCGTGCACAGGAGATAAGGCAGTGTTGAGGACAGTGGCCATGTACCCGCAGGCCAGGAACACAGGCTTTCATCCAGTTTAGAAATCAGGAAGTGGCTCTGCTTTCCTGCTCTGCCAAGAGCACAAAGCATAACTCTTGCCTGTCTCCATTCAACATGGGCATGTGTGCTTTTCCATCACTGACCCCGTGAGTTTCCTAAATCAAAGGGCCAAGGAAGGCCGGCAGAAAGGGGACCTGGATTTCTGGCAGAGAATTTCCCCGAAGGAGTCCTTAGCAGATTTGGCTGCAGTCAGGGAGTTCCTTTGAGGGCAATGAAACAGAAGTTCCCCATGTGCTTATTAGAGGTTACAACCTGCTAAAAAATGATGGGGCACATTACCCAGAAACGTCTAGCTATTTCCTTTGCCAGCCACAAACATGTATGCTGAAAGGCCTGAGGTAGGAGGTAATTTCTTCCTTCTTCCTTCCCTCCTTCCTTCTCCTTCCCCTCTCCCTCCTTTCTTTCCATCCTTCTTTCCCCTCTCCTTCCTTCCCTTTCCCACTTTCCATTCTACAAGGACAAACCCTTCTTTTTAACAGAAAGAATGAAGGCAGAGAAAAACCCTACACCAAATAACCAACTCATCAGAGATGGGATAGCTGCTGTAGCTTTTGGTAGTCACTCTTCAAACAAACAAACAAACAAACAAACAAACAAACAACACGGGGGAGGGGTGTAGGGTTGGAGGTTGAAGCTGAGAAAATTTAAAAGCGCATCCTGCCCCAGCCCCAGCCGTGAGGGCACTCATCCCACCAACGCTGATCTGGAGGACGGCCGGAGAGAAGCGAGCGAGTGGGGAACAGTGGCTGACGCCGGCAGCCTCCCGGCCGGCGGCCGAGCGAACCGCGATCCCGAGGCCGGGCTGGGGGCAGAGCCTGGGTCCCCACGGCCTGAGGACCCACAGCGCCTCTTCTGTGGGGCCCGGGGTCCACCCACCCCTCCCAGCGTGGAGGCGGGCCCTCCGCGAGCCCCCAGCCCCGACCTCGCACACCCGCGTTCCATCCCACCGCCCCCGCCTCAAAGCGAAGAGGTGGGCACCTGGGACGCGCGTCCTGCATTTCCTGCCCGGGCTCTCCCGTCTCCTCCACTTTTGTCCCCGACGTCCCAGAACGGCGGAGCAGGACGCGGCCTCGGCCCCGGGAGGGCGCAGCCTGCGAGCCTCGAGAGCGCCCGGGGCGCTGCGAGGATGCTAAAGGACTGGAACAGCCAGGATGCAGACCCCCAACTCAGACTCCCGGGACAGACCGCCCCCCCGTTCCTCTGTTCCCTCTCCGTCCTCTCTCGGACCCGACCTCCCCAGCCCGGACGCCCGCGCTCCCCGCTCCCTCGCTCGCCACTTCGCGAGGAACTTTGGCCGGCCCCCCAGCGCCGCCGGGAGCGGGATGTTAATGAGGGGGCGCGGCCTGGCGCCGCCAGCGAGTCAGCTCCCGAGTCGCGATTGGCTGCGACGGGGCGGAAGAATGACGTTATGCAAATGAGGGGGCGGGCCCGCGCGCTGAGGGCCCCGCCTCCTCCCTTTGGGGTTAGTGTGCCTGTGTTTAGCTCTGGGGAGAGTCAAACTGGATTCCATAGGGAAAGCCTGCAAATCACTTCTATTTTAGCAAGGAGAAAACAGAATCTCCATCCAACAGGGTCCACCCCTCTCTCCTTCTCCCTCTCCTCTCTCTCTTTCTGTCTCTCTCTTTCCCTTCCCCCCTTTCCTCTCTCCCTCTCTCCCCCTCCCCCATCCTCTGGTGTATCTGTCTACGGCAACCAGCGTCCTCGTCTACACGCACTGAAAGGAAAGAAACATCTTTGGTTGGGAGAGAAGGAGGAAAAAAAAGAGAGAGGAAAAAACTTGCCTGGTTGTGGAAAATGACACTTGAAGTAGCAAAGCCGGCAGCGAGAGTTGATTCTATTGTTTCTTAAATTGCCATCAGGGTTTTTTTTTTTTTTTCTTCCTGCTTCTTCAAGTGAAGGGTACCTCTACAAAAGGAAACTCCAGCCCCTCCTGTCCTCCACCGGCCTGTGATCATTACAAAAAAAAAAAAAAAAAAGCAAAAAAAAAAAAAAAAAAAAAAGCACCCAAACCAAAAATCAACCAACCAAACAACCCCCAACAGCCAAGCATAC
>CAUYQG010053484.1:0-11037 GCA_963574415.1 Tarsius wallacei
ATGATATTGGTGTGCTGTTCAGTCACAAAATGCCAGATCCCCATGAAACCAATTGCTTCTACTGATGGAGCATATATATGGTAGTTTCCAAGTACTATTATTTTATTCCTTAAATAGCAAATCTTCATAATATTTACTCAACTATTTCCTTGGTTTTTGTGTCTATCACTTTTCTAGACTATCACTTGATGCCTTCCTTAGACTTTTTATCCACTACAATGCATCTTTGTGCATTGTTTCCTAAACCATGCTGTACCATCACATGAAATCCTTTAATGGCTCCTTAAAGTCAGCAGGATAAAATAAAAAAATAAAATAGGCCACAGTACTCTTTCCTGGCCACCTGCATGATCAAACTCTCCTCAAACCATTCTCCATTCTTCTTTTCTCCAACAAACCTACCATAGCGACTCACACACCAAAAGACACACACACACACACACATACACATACACTCACACACACAGAAATGGAGAGTAAAATAAACACACGGAGAGAGACAGAGAGATACACAGAAGAGAGACATAGAGAAAGTGAAAGGAAGTGACAGAGACAGGCTCAGACAAACACAGAGACAAAAAGAAAAAGAGACAGCACAAAAAGAATCAGGCAGAAAGATAGAGACAGGAGCAGAGAGAGACAGATATTTGGAGGACCATGGCTACTCCCAGCATGCTAGGGTAGGAAGTAAGATGCTTGGGCTCCACCAGCAAAAAGTGACAGGGCAGACCTGGTGACAGGACCAAAGTCTCCCCAAAGTGAAGTCCCATCTCAGTTGGTGTTTTAGGGGGTGTGTCCATTCTTTGTTCAGTTTTCCTCTGTCCTACAGATGCAGCGAGTTTCAAGCTTGTCAGTGCCCTCAGTTGTCTCCCGGGAACGGTGACCTTGAGCATACCCACAGGCTGTGAGGCCTGGGTACTTGCCTCCCATGTCTCAGAACCCGAGGTACCAGAACTACGGAGGATGAGGGTATGAGTGCACCGGGACTGTTTCCCTTGAGCTGAGTCTCCACCCAGGAGAGAGGATGTCCTTCACTCGGGAATCAGCCCGGCATGGCAGAGGCAACTTGGCTGTGCACTTTGTGGTCACAGGTGGGGGGCTGGTCCCACAGTGGGCAGGGTCGCAGTACTCTCGAGGAATTCCTGTGTCTTCTGGCATGGGTGAGCAGGCCAAGGTTGCTGGCAAGCCAGTTCTGCCACTGAGGGTTGGGTTCCAAAGGCCTTGCTTTGACTTTCAGTCTGGGGATGCCTGCAGGGAGGAAGCGCTGACATGCTGCTGTTGCTGCTGGCAATGCCCTGGGGCACCCCGAGCTGCCTACCCTGGACTTGGGGACAGGTGGCTAGGTGCCAGAAAGAGTGAAGGGGAGGCCGCGGAGGCCTGGGGAAAGACAGGGCCAATAGATCATGGAACTAGGGAATGCCAGAAGCTTATAGTATGCAGCATTTCCCAGTGGCAGCCTCCCATCCCATCACTCACCAGGTCAGCAAGTCCCTGATAAGCTGCTTAGATGACAAAAGATAGGCATATTCAAGGTGGTGTGTGTCCCTAAGAGTCAGGGTGGGCATCAATTGTGGAGCTGGCTCCTCAAGAGCTTCCTGGGATCTGGCAAAGTTGCCAAGGTGGGAGGTGGGGGAGCTACGGGTTTGGAAGGCAGCACCACTTCTGGGTTTGTCAGGCTATCTCAAAAATCCGGTGACCACTCCCCCAATTCGGGAGCCTTCAATCCCTGTGGCAGGATAGAAAATGACTGCTGGTGATTCCTGCTCCCTGGGGCACCCTGCAAACTCTGCTGAGCCTCCTACCAGCAGGGGCATCTCCAAGCCACAGGGATACCATGACCTGGATGTCCTGAAGCCAGATTGGGTGGACTGGGGTGTGAGTAGAGGGATGTCCCGGGAGACCTTGGCAAGAGGGGTGCCAAAAGAAGTGGCAGAGTGGGAAGTCAAAAACTTGGGAAAAGCTGGAGGAAAAGCGCCATTCCCAGGCAGCCTCCCATTCAAGGGATAACCACGCCAACCCTGCTCAGCTTTCCAGTTCCTGGTAAATCACCTGCTTTGGGGCTGCAAGTCAAAGCAGTGGTGGTGCTAGCAAGAATCTGCTGGGCTCCCTGCAGCTCAGGCCCCCAGAATGACAGGAAGCAGAGTCACTAGTGAGACAGGTGTCCTGGACATTGCCACCCACCGCACACGCACCACCCCCACCTCTTCCCCAGCCAGTGATCCAACTCACCACTGTCCCGAGCCTGGCACAGTCTCCCCTGTCAGTGTGGGTACTATGGGGAGGCCAGATCAGTTGGGGGCCTAAATGCCTGCCCTGTGATCTCCAAATGCCTCCCACACCACAGGGTCCCAGCATTCAAGGTAGTTTTTCATCCACAGACCTGTGTAAAGTGACAAGCTCCCTGGATTCCACTCTGCCAAGTTACCGCAGGGTGTGGCTGAGGTCCCAGAGCTTAAGACCCAGACTCTGTGATTCTGAGTTTCCATCTGTCCTACTCTCACACTCCACACCCACAGCCCTGATGACCATTTACGATCCTCTCCCGCCAGGCACCTACTTGCCCCAGCCACCTGGGAAGAGGGCACTGGCACCAAGATACTGGGCTCTTCCGCCTTTCTGGCTCATAACCCTCCCCCTCCTTCCATGTGGAGTATCAAGAAAGATGAAGAGTGGCCATGGGAGCCCTTGGTCCACCTGGTGATGGCACCAGAGCACTCTTCCTGATCCCAAGCCAGGCCTGCTGCTGCTGGTTGGGTCCGAAGTCCTTGCTTTGGTCTGCAGTCCTGGGCACCTGCAGGGAGGAAGTACTGGCATGCTGCTGAGGGTCGGTGATGCTCTGGGCACCCGGAGCTGCCCACCCTGGACTTGGAGCAGAAGGCAGACACCCTCCCACTTCTCTGCTTGCAGCTGACACAACCATACTGTTCCCCACACGCCAAAAGATACACAAACACACACACACACACATTCAAAGAAACAGTGAGCAAGATACACACAGAGAGACAGAGAAATACACAGAAGAGGGATGCAGTGAAGGTGAGAGGAAGAGACAGACGGGCTCAGACATAAACTGAGACAAAGAGAAAAGAAGACACGGTACAGAAAGAACCAGGCATAAAGACAGACAGAGACAAGAGCAGAGAGAGACAGATGTTTGGGAGACCATGGCCACTCCCAGCAAGACAAGGTAGGAAGGAAGATGCATGGGCTCTGCCAGCAGAAAATGGCAGGGCTGACCTGGTGAAAAGACCAAAGTCTTCCCAAAGTGAAGTCCATCTCAGCTCATGTGCTCCGGCATGTGTCCATTCCTTATGCCATTTTCCTCTGTCCTCAAGATGCAGCAAGCTTCAAGCTTGTCAATGCCCTCAGCTGTCTCCCATGAATGGTGACCTAGAGAATGCCTGCAGGGCATGAGGCCTGGGTCCTTGGTTCTCATGTCTTGAACCCCAGGGCACAGGAACTTCGGTCCAGGCATGCCAGAACTGTTTCCCTTGCACCACGTCTCCACCCTGGAGAGGAGATGTTCTTCGCTGGGGAACCAGTCCCTGTGTAGCCGAGAGGCGACTTGGTTATGCATGTTGTGGGGGGGTATGGCCCCATGGTGGACAGGGTCGCGGTACTCTTGGGGAATCCTGGTGTCTTCTGGCATGTGGGAACAGGCCAAGGATGCTGGCAAGCCAGGCCTGCTGCTGCTGGTTGGGTCCAAAGTCCTTGCTTTGGCCTGCAGTCGTGGGCACCTGAGGGAGAAAGTGCTGGCATGCAGCTGTGGGTCGGTGATGCCATGGGCACCCAGAGCTGCCCACCCTGGACTTGGGGACGGGTGACTTGGGGACGGGTGACTAGATGCTGGGAAGGGCAAAGAGGTGGTCAGGGATGTCTGAGGTAAGATGATACCAAGAGATCACAGAACGAGGGGAAGGCCAGAAGCCTACATCTTGTGACATTCGCTGGTGGCAGCTTCCTATCCCTTTACTCACCAGGTCAGCAGGTCCCTGCTAAGCTGCTTAGATGATAAGAGATCCAGCATGTTCAGGGTGGTTTGTGACCCTAGGAGTTGGTGCCAGCGCTGATCATTGTCCTGGCTCCTCAAGTGCTTCCTGGGATCTGGCAAAGTTGAAAGTAGGAAGGTGGGGGAGCTACGTTTCTCTGTAAGTCAGCTCCACTTCTCAGTATGTCAGGGTGCCATGGTAATCCCCTGACCTCTTCCCCAGATTGGGAGCCTTCAATCCCATTGGCGAGAAAGAAAATGGCCACTGGCATTTTTGGTCCCCTGAACACCTCGGGAGCCCCAAAGAGCCTCCCATCTACATGAGAGCCTCTGAGCCAGAGGGAGACAGTAAGCCTGGACATTCTAAAGCTGGCTGCGTGGACTGGGGTGTGGATAGAGGGGAGTCCCAGGAGGCCTTGGCAAGGTCAGCAACAAAAGAAGAGCAGAGTGGAAGGCCAAAAGCAGGTGAGAAGGTGGGAAACACTGCGGTATTCCGTGGCAGTCTTCCTTACAAGTGCTAACCGAGACCTTTGTGCTCAGCTTCCTAGTTCCCGGAAGATGGCACACCTTCAGGCCATTAGGGGTTTACGTGGCTGCAGCTTCGATCTCCTCTCTCAAGAACATGAAGGAGCCGGGCTCGGTGGCTCAGCCTGTAATCCCGTGCCTTTGGGAGGCTGAGGTGAGTGGATTGCCTGAGCCCGCGGGTTTGAGACCCGCCTGGGCAAGCGAGACCTCATCTCTACAATAAATCAAAAAATTAGCTGGGCGTGGTAGTGCACGCCTGTAGTTCCAGCTACTTGGAAGGCTGAGGCGGAAGGATCACTGGAGCCCAGCAGGTCGAGGCTGCGGTGGCTGGGAGCGGCCACTGCACTCCAGTCTGGGCGACAGAGTGAGACTCCAACTCAAAAAAAAAAAAAAAGAACATGAAGGGCTCTCTGCAGCTCAGGGCCTCCATATGACAAGAAGAAGAGCCACTCTTGAGGCAGGCATCCTGGAAATTGCCATTCACCCCGACCTCATGCACCCCCCACCCACCTCTTACCAAGTCGGGGATCCATCTGACTGTTCTGAGCTGGGGACAACCTCCCCCATCTGCATGGGTGCTATGGGGAGCCCAGATCAGCCGGGGGCCTAGTGGCTCCCCTGGGGATGCCAGATGTCTCCAACACCGCAGGGTCCTGGCGATCAAGGCAGTCTCCCATTCCCAGATGACTGTCAATGCTACCGGGGTTTAGTCAAATGCCAAGTGCCCTGGATTTAGCTCTGCTGGGTAACCACAGGATGTGGCTGAGGTCCCAGGGCTCAGGACCCCGACTCCATGATTCTGGGTTCCCATCTGCGCTGCTGTCCCACACCCCACCCGCAGCCCCAAAGACCATTTCTGACTTTCTCCTGACAGGCACCCACTTGCCCCAGACACCTAGGCAGATGGCACCAGCACAAACTTCTGCACTCTTTCATCTTTCTGCCTCACAACTCTCCCTCTTCTTCAACGTGGGCCATCAAGAAAGTTGAAAAGAGCAGCCATGGGAGCCTTGATCGTGGGGCATCAAGAAAGATGAAAAGAGTGACTGTGGGAGCACTTTCTGATCCTGTGGGAGAGGTGGACATGATGATTCCAGAAGGTAGATACCCTCCCGCTTCTCTACTGGCAGCCAACACACCTACCCCACAGCCACCCACGAGCTGAAACACACACAGAAATGGAGAGCAAGACACACACTCAGAGGGAGACAGAGATATGCAGAAGGGAAGTGAGAGAGGAAGTGACAGAGACTCAGACATACACAGAAACAAACAGAAAAAGACACACAGCACAGGCAGAAAAGAAACAGGCAGAAAGATAGAGACAGGAGAAGAGAGAGACAAATGTTTGGGGGTCCATGGCCACTCTGAGCACCCCGGGGTAAGAAGAAAGATGCATAGGGTCCTGCAGCAGAAATTGTCAGGACTGACCTGGTGACAGGGCACAAGTCTTCCCAAAGTAAACAGTGTAGAGTGCCATCTCAGTTGGTATGCTTGGCTTTGTCTCCACTCCTTGGTCCATTTTCCTCTGTCCTCCAGGAGCTGTGAGCTTCTAGGTTGTCAGTGCCCTCGGCTATCTTCCAGGAACGGTGACCTCCAGAGTGCCGCGGCGTGAGGCCTGGGTACTTGGCTCAGTGTCTTGGACACGGGGCACAGGAACTTCGGAGGATGAGGGTCCGGGTGCCCCTGGACTGTTTCCTTCGCGCCAGGTCTCCACCCTGAAGAGGGGATATCCTTTGCTGAGAAATCGGCCGGCTTGGCAGGCGACTTGGCTGTGCATGTTTGGGGAGAGGGTTCCCGTGGTGGACAGGGTTGCAGTACTCTCAGGAAATTCCTGTGTCTTGCGGCATGCAGGAGCAGGTCCAGGATGCAAGCAAGCCAGGCCTGCTGCTGCGGATTGGGTCCCAAAGGTCTTACTTCTTCGATCTGCAGTCCGGAGGTGCCTGCCGGGAGGAAGTGCTGCCATGCTGTTACAGGTTGGCAATGCTCTGGGGCACTCTGAGCTGCCTACCATGAACATGGGAATGGGGACTTTGCCTAAGGGCTGACGGAGAGAAGGCCGGGGAGGCCTGGGAAAGGGCGACGCCTAGAAATCATGAAATGATGGGAAGGCCAGAAGCCTACAACGCTTGGCGTTACCTGGAGGCGGTCTCCCATCCCTTTACGCACTGGGCCGGCCGTCCCTGGTATCTGCTTAGATCACAAAAGATCCTGCGCGGTCAGGGTTGTGTGTGGCCCTAGGAGTCGGTGCCGGTGCTGATCATGGAGCTGGCTCTTCAAGAGCTTCCTGGGATCTGGCAAACTTGCCAAGGAGAGAGGTGGGGAAGCTCTCCGGGTTTGGAAGACAGCACTGCTTCTGGGTTTGTCAGGCTGCCTTGGAAATCCTGTGACCACTCCTCCTAATCGTGAGCCTTAAATCCCATTGGCGGGAAGGAAAATGGCCTCTGGTGATTTTCGCTCCACAGGGCACTCCGCAAGCCCCGCAGAGCCTTCCACCAGCATGGGCGCCACAGACCCACAGGGACACCGCACCCCTGGATGTCCGAAGCTGGCTGAGTGGACTAGGGTGCGTGTAGGGGGAGTCCGGGGGGGCTTGGCAAGGGCACCAAAAGAAGTGGCAGAGTGGGAGGCCAAAAGCCTGGGAGAAGCTGGGGGACATGCGGTATTCCCAAGCGATTTCCCATCCAAGTGCTAACCACAACCAATCCCCCTAAGCTTCCCAGTTTCCGGCAAAAGGCGACTTTAGGTTGTTAGGGGCCTGTGCAGCAGTCCCTGCTATCTGCTCCCTCAAGAGCCTGCTGTGCTCCCTGTAGCACAGGCCTGATCAATGACAGGAAGCAGAGTCACTCCTGAGGCAGGCCTCCTGGACCTTGCTGCCAACCCACCACCCCACACGACCCCCCGAACTCTTCCCAATCCTGGAGCAGCCTGCCCTATCAGCGTGGTGCTCTGGGGAGCCCAGGTCAGCCAGGGACATAGGTGGCTAGTCTGAGGATGCCAGATGCCTCCTACACAGCAGGATCCTGACATTCATGGCAGTCTGCCATCCCCAGACGATGCTTCCAGGCCTGTGTCAAAGGCCAGGTGCTCCTGATTATGCTACACCAGGTTACCCTCAGAGTGTGTCTGCCATCTCAGGGCTCAGGACTTTGACTCTGCTATTCTGGGTTCCCTTCCACACTGCTGTCCCACATCCCACTCTCAGCCCCAATGACCATTCCCGACCCTCTCCTGCCAGGCACCCATTTGCCTTATAATTTTCAGCTGAAAGATAATTCTTTGCCTATTTCTCTATTTGATTTTAAGGGGAAAATGTGTCTGCTTAAAGACTCTGGGCTCTGTTGTATCCTTAAGGAAATCAATGGTCTAGTGCAGAGATCAAGGAGGCTTGAGAGCCCTACCTACATATTAATGTTGTGAACATTTTTTTCTGCAAAGGCCTGTGATCACTGTAAACACCTGGTGTGTCGAACATTTTCATACATGTTTTTAAATTTTAATATTTTTCATCATGCTTCGACATATCTTGAATAATAGCAGAAATAACCCATTCACTCACGCATAATAGAAATGTCAATGTAAGCATTGTTAAGAAAAAGAGTGCTGTTAGTGTTGAAGTGTTCCAAAACTGCCTTTCAAAATATGTGCAGATTTCAAAACCAAAAATTGGAAAACAACTTCATTATCATAAACAGACTCATAATTAATGCTTCGCTGAAGACCGAATCAGTTAGAAATATCTGGCATTCATTTTTTCCTCATATTTATTTCAATATACAAAGAAGTGTGATTAGCTAAAACTGTTTGATAGGCCAGAGTGAGGCATATTTTTAGATACCCAGACTGGGTTTTGAGAACAAGAAATGTGCACTGGATATTTATTCAACAACGAAGTACTTATTTGAATGTGAATTCGACTGAAGATAAATAAGAACTGTTCTGCAGATTTCCTTTGATGCCAATTTCTGAATTTAGCTGCAGAACCTCTTTCAGACAAATACAAACAAAACAAAGGAAAACAACTTTACACAAATTCAATTAGAGAGCAAATAAAGTATTTCTTTTAGACCAATGTGCCTTTTGTTATACTTAAGATTTACTGGGGAAAAAGCTTTTCCATTTATATTTCTTAGCAAGTGGAAAGATGACTAGAGATCTAAAAATAACAACACAATATTTGATATTTTCAGGAAAAGACTAAAAAAGTTCGAAGGTCTTTGATAAAAGAATAAATTTGTGGCTGGCCATTAGTTATGCAAACATTCATCACTTAATCAATGTATGACATCAGGAATATAAAATGTATCATTACTAGGGCTAATTGTCATAACAGAAGGTAAGTGCTTATCAGAATGCCTGCAATATAGTTAAAAATTTACATGTAAATATTTCTATTACATTGATATTGTATCTTGAAAAAACTGGATGATAAAAAGGCTTTCTCATATAGAAAATAATGGTTATATTGTATTTTAAAGGACAGAAGAGAATAGCTGCAGTTAAAAATTGAGCCTTGATTTACATTTGAAGTAGCATCATGTTACTTCATGCTCTCTGGTCCTTCCTTTTCTCACCAGTAAATGTGGATGGTCAGAGCTGGTTTTTGAGTATTAAAACACCATATGAAAAGTACCTAATAAAATATTAGCAAATCATACCTGATTTCAAAAGTAGTTTTTTTGTTAGTAGAGTTATACTACATGAACAAAATTTTAAAAAATAAATTCTACCATTTCTTAATTTTCTAGTTGTTGGAATGCTCAAAGAAGACATTGTTGCAAAAAGACATTTCTAAAATACAAAATGTTGTAAATATTATGGGCAATATAAACGCATATAATATAACGTCATGTGCAGTCTTGGTGACAGTTTAACTTAATTTTTTGTTTTTTTTGAGTTGGAGTCTCACTCTCTCGCCCAGAATGGAGCACGGTGGCCACTCCTGGCCACCGCAGTCTCGACCTGCTGGGCTCCAGCGATCCTTCTGCCTCAGCCTTCCAAGTAGCTGGAACTACAGGCACGTGCTACCACGCCCAACTAATTTTTGATTTATTATGGAGATGAGGTCTCACCAAATTGCTCAGGCGGGTATCAAACCCGTGGGCTCAGGCAATTCACTCACCTCAGACTCCCAAAGCGCAGGATTACAGGCTGAGTCACTGAGCTCGGCTTTAACTTAATTTTTAAGCTTTCCTTTTTTATGTATATTTTAATATTTATCTTGCAATAAACATCGTATATATTTGTATGGTCCTGAAAAACATGGCTTCTGTTTATAATATTTTGAAATATTTTGTTTTATGTGATAAAATTAGCATTAACCCAAACAGAACTAAGTAAATTGCAAGCCTGTTCTACACTGCAGTTTTTCAAAATTAGCCTTTCTGTTTTACAATATATGTCTGTTAAAATATTAATGGTGACTTTAAATTTCATGTTGACAAATGTGGTTAGTAAGAGCTGGTTTTGAGTAGTAAAACACCATATGAAAAGTACCTAATAAAACATTAGTAAATTATACATGTTTTTCATGTAATTATTTTACTATCAGGGGTTTACTCCATGAATAAAATAAAAATCTACCATGTCTAAATTTCCTCATTGTTGCAGTACTCAAAGAGGATATTGTTATAAAATACTAAAATAAGAAATTGTTACTTCATTTCTTTTTTATGCTTCAATTATATTTTCTATGATAACTCAGTCATAAAAACATTGGAAAGAAAAAAATATTCTATGGGAAATGTTGAGTGTTAAGTATTAGAATGAAGTTGAAGCTTTTTGTCCTATTTTAGAAAATCAGGTGTTTATTAAAAGTTTTTGACAAATAATTCAATCCATAATTTTTATTCAGATGACTACTCATAATCACATAGGAATAATTTAATAATTTGTAAGTCTTAGAAAAAACAGCAGTATCAGTTTCTTCATATGAAATTTTGTTGACTCCTCAGGAGAACCAGATATAAATCAATGAGGTTTTAATTTGCATTTCTCTATGATTAGTGATTTTTTTCATAAATATTGGCAATTTGTATGTCTTCTACTGAGAAATGTCTATCGAGATGCCTTTTCCACTTCTCAAAAAGTATTTCAACTCTTCAATTTGGATGCCTTTCAGTGCTTCTGCCTTTTTTTCTTTACCCTCTTCCACATTGGCAAAACATTTCCCTTTGAGAACTTTTTTTATTCAGAGAAACAAAAAATAAAGTTGTTTGGGGTGAAATCTGTTGAATAGGGAGGGTAGGGCATAAAAGTGGAAGAAAAATATGAATACCAAAGGGTACAAAATCTCAGTTAGTCAGGAAAAATATATGTTTTACCTTTTTAAATGTTCTATTTGCAATACATGGCGAATAGAGTTCAAATGCTCTGTTTGCAATACATGGTGAATAAAGTACTGTACATTTCAAACTTGCTAAAAATGTACGTCTCAAATCCCAGTAGCATTTTTCACTTGAGAATAACTTTTGACAAGGGGATACATTTTCAACTTCTCAAAACAATATTTGAATGCTTCAATT
>CAUYQG010053485.1:0-29180 GCA_963574415.1 Tarsius wallacei
CATAAAAAAGAACAAAATCATGAATTTCGCAGCAACTTGGATGGAACTAGAATCTATAATACTGAGTGACCTCTCACAGAAACAAAGATCTGAGTATCACATGTTCTCACTCATATAGTGAACTTTGAACATCCAATATAATACCATAAGAAAATGACTGACAGAGATGGGAAACTATGGGGGGGGCGGGGAGGGGAGATGGGATTAATGGTAGTCAATATCTGTCTGGGGACGGAAAGACACCTCTTGTCAACAAGGGTGCCTGAACGAAGCATATTTGTATACCTAATCCTTGACTGTACCCCACAATATCATAATCAAAAATACTGATTATAAAAAAAAGAATGAAAGAAAAGACGTATGGCAGTGAGTGGCAGTCTCGGACCGTGCTGAGACATATCCATGCATTGCTTGGCCCTAGATGAATGAAACTAGCTATAAAAGAATTTTTTAGAGGGATAATTTACAAAGGACACTCATCCTGTAATACTCCCATACTTACAATAAAGAAGGCAAATTTGATAAAGATGGTCTGCCACTGTATAGCTTTGTACAAAATTTTAGGGAAATAAATACATGTGCTGTTCTATTAATCCCTGTAGTTCCTAACCCTGCAACTATTCTAACTTCTGAATTTGGTGTCATCGTCTGAAATTTTTTTCTCTGTAATTGAACCATGTCTCTCTCTCTCTCCCCCCCATCTCTCTCTCTCCCCATCCCCTACCCTCCCCTCTTCCCTCCCTCCTTTTCTCCCCTTCCTTCCTTCTTTCCTTCCCTTCTTCCTTCCTTCCTCCCTCTCTCAGATGTCACAAACAGGGATTCTCTGGGCCAAAATTACTCATTAGAAGGAATCCTGCAATCTGCAGACATGAGAAAACTGCAATTCTCCACTATCTTCCATCCTTAGTTGGGAGCAGCCCTGGAGAAGTGTGGCCATAATCTGAATATGCTGGTAGGTTTGATTCAGAGGGCAACTGCTATGCCTGTTTCTGTTAAGGCGGTCTCCATGTACATTGCCATGACTGCCACATAGTGGGATATAATTCAACGATCAAAAGAATGAACCTCTCATACACAACCACATGCATGAGTCTCAAAAGCAGTATGATTTGCCAAAGAAGCCAGACACGAAAGAACACAAAGTGCATGACACCATTTATATAAAATTCTAGACAATTTCTACAGCAGATCAACGGTTGCCTTGGGCCAGGGAAGAGGGGCGAGACTTAGCTGGAAAGGGGCACAAAGAAACTTTTGAAGTAAAAGAAATGCTCTGTTAAAAGTGGCAGTGGTTACACTGTTATGTACGTTTGCCAAACTCGTAGAACTGTACATTTAAAACAGATGCATTTTCTTGTATGTGAATTATATGTCAATGAAGTTGACTTCTTAAAATAAACTATCTCCTCAATGAGGTGCTCCTACTACCATGCTTCATTATTTTATAAAATTAATTTAATTTCCTACTAATACTTTTACTGTTTTGTAATTTATTTTCATTTTAATATGAAATGTGGTTAGCATTCAGAAGATTACGTAAAATGTGTACTCATTTTAAAAATAATAATAGCAAAACAAACACTAGGTGTACACCACCCAGGAAAAAAGGAGAAAACATTTCAGGTACCCTGGATGGTCTATTTTTCTCCCCACCCCCTGTTCACACAGATGTCACTCTCTTAGTTCTGTTCCAACCTTCTGTACCACACATTTAGAAGCTCTGAAATTCTGTCTCCTATTCATTTCTGATCTTCTATTAAATGTTTCCATATGAAGTTATCTAGTTCTTTGCTGATCCATCTTCTAAAAATCTAGATATTTTATGACAAAAGTAAACTTACTGTCACGAGCCTCAAGTATTCAAAAATAAAAGTCAATTTGTTTGCTATAACACAAATTCACTTAGCTTTTATCTTCTCATAAATATACACAAAGGGAAGTTTTATTCTTGTTAATCAAGATAATTCAGTCACTGGCAGGTTAAAATTCACCATCTTCCAGCTAACCACTCAATCAAATTGGGATTTTCCTTTCCTGATTTTTCCCTTGCTTTCTCATCAGGTGGTATTCCATATTCTGTGTTAAGAACAAAGGTATTGATATCTGGCCCCTGGCAACCTTCTGCCAATACTTACCTATTTTAATCTATCGATCCCCAGTGTCAAGAAATATACTTGGTAAATAATCAGTGCGTCTTTTCTTTCCTATTCTTTTCTTCAAAGCTTCATATTTTTTGAAAAGTCTAGAAGTCTTATAAAGTGAAATTGTAAAATCTTGAATAAGATTATCTAACACTGTAACAAGCTTATAGTTTATTTTAGTCTGTTTTAAAACTTCTAACCATTGACAGTCTTAAATAATTTATGCCTATAAAATCATAAATCAGTTAGGGCTATAAGATTAGGAATCAGTTTAAGCACTGAGGCATTTCCAAAAAAACTTTAAACACCATATCATGGGTCTTCATCCTACATAGAGCCACCTCATAGATTTTTTAGAAACCTATTTTTACCACTATTTTTCATGTAATATCTTTTAGCAAATTAAAAAGATCATACTATTAAAAGGAGAAAGAGTTGACAGTTTTGATTATTCAATCCATCAACAAATGCTAGATAATGTCAAAGGGACAAAAGTGAAGTATTCCCCTTGTTAGAACAAATGATGCATTCCTTGATGTCTGAAATCAATTTTTACTCAACTATCTTCATAGAGGTTCTTGGAATAGAACCTTGTTCATACACACACAAACACACACACACACACACACACACATGCATGCATACACTAAAACAAAATTGAATTAAGCCAACTTACCAGACAAGGGTGTCAAAGTAAACTTTTAGTTCTCTGATTTGTAAGACTTATTTTAAGAAAACGATAATATAGATCAAAAAACAACTTAATAATACCTGGACTCAGAACAATGAATTTTCACACAGATGAAATTTTTCCAAGATAATCATACCCTCTACTCAACCTGACTTGGCATCCTCTCTTTCAGAATGTCAGTACCTGTTTTTCTTGGAGACTCATTCATTCTTTCTTCAGGGATAGCAGACCTTGATACTCTTAACACATCATGGCTCTTAGTATTCAGTCAGTGAGAATATGCAAACATAAAACATATGAAAATTCATATTACTGTTACTCTTAGAAACTTCACAGAAGTAAAAACACTGAGAAGCATATTACTGAAAATTTTAGGTTTTTAATCATAAAATGTTTTGTAATTGAAATAAGTATTAAAGGAACCACCGAGAGGCAGTGTAGTCTCAAAAATGATTCTTTCTTCTCACGAAAAGGCAGACATATGTTAGAACCAAAGCACAGCAATATAGTCTCAAAGATTTTGGTGTACATAAGACATGAGAAAATGATCTGCCATACCTTAGTTTTATTACTGGCTCTATTGCTATACAACCAGAAAACTAACCATTTTAGAAATTCATCCTAGCAAATTAAAACTACATTGTTAAGGAAAAAAATGATTTCACAGCAAGATCATAAAGTAAGTATTTTCATAGGGGCAGAAAAGGAATGGATCAAAAGATCCATTTATTAGGGATCTTATTTGAGCCAAGCATCTATTTTTAGTAAGTAGTTCTAAAACAAATTCAGTGAAAAAATTCAGAAGCAAAGATTAAATGATCCACTGCAAAGGTTTAAGATGGATTTGTAAAACTAAATAAAAGCAAACTCATGGTAAAATATTTCAGTAGAATTGATAAAAAACTGTTTTGGATCCTACTCTGTCTTCAGGTTATACAAGCCCCTAACTATGCCACACACTGTGTAGTCTCTGTGAGAAGAAAACTTAGAACATACATTTTTAAAAAGTAAATATTTATCTCTTGCAATGTTTTGTAAAAAAAAATTGTTCCGATTTCAGAAAAACTAGCTAAATATTTTTTAAAAGCCTGCAGAAGATAATTAAAGTAAAAACAAAAAAAGAAACAATAAAAGTTACCAAAGTTAGTCCATTCAAATTGGAAAAACAACAATTCATTCACTTGATTTGCACATCAATATAGGTGAAAGGTCATCATGTATCTCTAATCATCAGCATTTCAAAAGTCAAAGAGGTACTGACTTTGAGGAAGGGCTCAAGGCTTCACTTATTTAGAAACTAATGCTCTATAAATTGTTTTTGATATTAAAAGTTTATCTGAGGATAAAATTTAAGGAGATGCCTTTCTTCTCAATTGTTTGTTATGTGAGGTACTTCGTCAAAACAACAAGAGACAAGGTGTCCATTTTGGTCTCTCAGTCTCTGCTTCTAGTCAATTTCATCCCCAAACTGAAGACTGGACCACATAAATTTGTTTATCTATTTTCTAATTCAGTATCATTAATTTGATGTTCTCTTTATTTGGCTAGTTTTATCTTATTTATGTAAAATACCTTTATTGATAGGATTAACAAAATTAGATCCATATGAAACTATAATTTGGTATTTTACTTCTCTCTAGAGGATTTGTGAAGCCCCCAAGGCCACAGTTTATTTGCCAGAAATACTTTTAACATCCATATGAGCTTATGTATTCCAAGGCTGCAATCCAAAATATCCAATACACCCATACTAAATTTTGCCTGAAGTATTAATACTTGTAAACAATAGAGACATTGCTCCTTCTACAAGACTCCCTAATGTGTCAGTGTTTCTGTCCCGCCAGAAAGTGACATTCTTTCTAATCTAGTAAGTCTAGAAATTTATAAATCATAGAGCATGGAGTAAACTGTAGTATCAACAAGAATACTCCTACCCTGGACAACACAAAAATATATAAGAATAGACACTTCTCAGAAGAAGACATATGAGCAGCCAATAGACACATGAAAAAATGTTCACCTAACTAATCATCAAAGAAATGCAAATTAAAACCACACTGAGGTACCAACTAACCCCAGTCAGGATAACCATCATCAATAACTCAAAAAACAACAGATGCTGGAGAGGATGTGGGGAAAAGGGAACACTTCTATACTGTTGGTGGGAATGCGAACTAGTATAACCTCTGTGGAAAACAGTGTGGCGATTTCTAAAAGATCTAAAAATCAACCTGCCAGTCTCTTTTAAATAACCAGCCTTCACATGAACTAATAGAGCAAGAATTCAGTCATTACAATGGGGAAGGCAACAAGCCACTCATGAAGGATCTGCCCCCTTGACTCAAACACCTCCCACCAGGTTCGTTCTGCAACATTGGGGAACACATTTCAACATGAGATTTGAGGGGGACAACATCCAAACTACATCACTATCCAAGAATAAATTCACATAGTGTTCCTTGCTAAGAGCATATATATATTCAATGATAAATTTTCCTTTCAACTATTTGTTTTCTCCTTTTTATCATCTGTAAGCTTCTTTTGTTTAATAATTTAAAATATTGATATATGATATATATTTTTAGACATACACCATGAACATATAGGTAAAGGCTACTTTTAGATTATCTCAGGATACAAGTTGACTTTTTGTTTGTTTTGTTTTTATTTTGCCTCTCTGTGATAAGTGATATCCTCGGTTAAAATGGGTAAGAATGAGGGTAAAGTTTTCTTCTCATATTGGAGACAGAAAAGGAAGGGCTATGGCTGGAGGAGTTCAATATAATTTATTGCCCTGGAAAGATCAAACAATTAAGTTCCTGGGGTGAAATGTAACTTCCTTTTCCAAAATGAACACAGCAGGCTTACAGATGAAAAAACTGTGGCCTAAAGAAGATAAGTGACACTTAGGCCAAATTTTTTAAGTGATACTTAGGCCAAATTTTTTAAACATTCATTCTATTTTAAAATAGTGAGAATCAGAGGTTACACACAAGTGTCTAGTAATAGCCCATTGTTTAATAAGCTGACAGTTAAGGAATTAATGATCTAACTAAATATCTTAAGGGAAAGATCAAAAACATTTGAAACAATTCTTATTCATTAAATCGCAGAAGACTTATGTCCTTTGAACTCATAAGAGGTAGAATAAAATAAAATTGGCAAATAGATTTAAGAAGGGTTAAATTAACTCTAAGAGTAGAAGTTTCAAACTTGTTATTTACAGACTATCTACTTTGTTGATTAGTAATACTTTCTCTTAAAAATATCCCTTCCATAATACTATTGTTGAGGTCTTTTAAAAAAAAAAAAAAAGGAGGAGAGGGAGATATAACCAATTTGTTCAATGCAGTTGGGGTATGCCCCATACATTTAGATTACTGCCCATCTGCAACACCACAAGTATACATGTTAATATCAAAATATTCCTGGGTGTTCCAACAAATCATTCAAGGTAGCCCAGATTGTATCAGAAATTAAGGTACACACATCATCAGTTTATGATCATTTTTAGGAACTTAACATTTCATTCCTTGTGGGAGATAATATGAGGGAGTGAGAATTAATCATAGATTTATTTAAAATAATGATTATTCTGTAGAGGGGCTCATTTAATGTAACTTGTTTTAATAGAAGGTCTTTAAAGGATACCAAAATATTTAAAAGAACTACTTAAAAAGTTTTAATGCAAAAAAGAATAGTTTTCTTTCTCTTTTGAAAAAAAATCTGCTATTAATTATCAGATTAAGACTTGCACAAATGGAAACAAATGTCTTCATTTTATAAATCATTTTTTTAGTAAACACACAACTCCAAAAAAGAAAAATAAACCCAGATTAAACATCACATATATTTGAGGCAGGCCTAAGCCAAAGTATCTTTGATCAAGAGAAGAACTTTACATATAAAAGCAAAAACCATGTACCAGGTAAAAGAGAATAATCTGTGACCCCCAAAAATATCCAATTTCTTTGTATGTTACATTATTGTACATTTATAAAGTAGTGTTTTCAAAGATCAGACAGCTATTTCTGAGACACTTCTAAATCAGAGGCATCCTATAGGATGGAAACAAAGCTGGAATTCTTTGAACAAAACAATTAAATATTCAATAATAAAATAAGTTTGTCTCAAAGTATCTGGATTCCAACCACTCATAGTAATAATTTGTAGTGTTTTAAGTTCTTTTTTTTTAAAGTTCCAATTTAAGTTAAAAAACCTTTTGCTATTAAACAGATGGCAAAACATCTTGCAAACATCTATCTTTGTGATCTTATACTTTCAGGTTAGGCTAGTTGGAAGCCCAAGACAAACCTTAACATGAGACTTTCAGGAGCATAAATAAAAACAGGAGGCCAGAGAATACGCAAGGAATCTGAGCAGAGCTTCATCACAGAAAATAAATCATGTTTAATTGTCCTACCCTTGGGGGGAAAAAACATTTATAAGAGCACGTCTGGTAATCATAATAAATTTGATCTTTAAATATAGCTCCGTGTGTGCATACACACATAAAGTTTTCTAGCATTGTCAACTAAAGAACTTACAAATGATCTACAATAACTAACCCATGAACAATGAACATTCCTGATTTTTAGACTGTGATCTTATAATATCATGTCAGAGTGAAAGAAACTAGCACTTTTTGAAAAATGGCTGATTCCAGTCCAAGAAATGTACTAGTTGAGTCTAAAACACTCTGTCTTACCAGACAGTAAGGAAGGTATCAAATACTATATGGGTTAGGTCAAAAGGATTCAGGAGCCAACTAAAGGAAGTTTTCACTGAGGAAAAATGGAACAGTTTAAGCTTTAATATGGAGAATAATTGCAATGAATCAAAGCTTATAAAAAATGTTTCAATCAATAAATTCAAAATTATATTTAAAAAATTAAAATAACAAACTAGTCACCTTCAAACCAGCAATTCATTGTCTTGAAAATAGTTTATAGAGTGATTTGAGTTCCTCCACTATAAACTTCACTGCAACTTGGATGGATTTAGAGTCTATAATACTCAGTGATCTATCACAGAAGCAAAGAACAGAGTATCACACGTTCTCACTAATAAGCGGACCCTGAACAATTATCATCATACTACAAGAAAGGGATTGGCAGTAGACAGAAACTGCTGGAGGTGGGTACCCAACCTCAAATCAGGCACAGTGGGGACCAAAGTGAGACCCAAACTTTACCTGTACAATGACCATTTGCATATTTGATCCTGAATTATACTTCACACCCTTAAAATAAATAAATTAAATAAATAAATTTTAAAAGCCTAACAAGACAAAAAAAAAAAGCATATAAAGGGAAAGAAGCTATACTAATTTTCCCAAACAAACTGTATGACTGGGTAACCTTCAAATAGGTGAGAGGAAAAGGTTCTTTTAAAATCATTACAGCTAACAAATGAAAAAGAACTGATAGGATTAGAATATCACTATTTTAAACTCCAATGGAATTAATGGCTCAAGGCACTAAGCATAAATGACTATCAACAACAAAATGGAACAAAAACCAGAGGATATGATCTCTGATGAAAGAACAAGCTCATCTAGTCTGAGCAAATAGACAACCTGAGCCTGATGAAAACTTTAATCCAGCTGCCAATTTCCAGGAAACATAGAAGGCGGAGGAAGACATCATGAATATGCAAGAGGAATATTAAAAGAGCAATTGTATTTTGTACAGTAACAACAAGCAATCCAAAAATAAAACTAAGAAAACAGTTCCATTTACAATGAAAAAAACTCAAAAGATAAAACACCAAGGATTAAATTTAACAAAAGAAATACAAAACACATTCTCTGAACACTATAAAATATTGTAGAAAGGAATTAAAGAAGACCTAAATAAGTGGAAAGTTATTAATATTCATAGTTTCCTTCTCCCCCACAGTCTAGCCAAGAAAGTGCAGTCTTGTTCTTTATCTTTGAGAACTTTTAAAAATATAACAAAGTAGGCTGGGAACAGCGGCCTTGGGAGGCAAAGGTGAGAGGACTGCCTGAGCCCACCAGCCTGGGTAACTTGATGAGACCTCACCTTTACAATAAATCAAAAAAATTAGCCGGGCATGGTGGCATATGCCTGTAGTTCCATCTACTTGGAAGGCTGAGGTGGAAAAATTGCCTGAACCCAGCAAGTCAAGGCTGCCGTGGCCATGAGTGTGCCACTGCACTCCAGCCTGGGCAACAGAGTGAGATGCCAATTCAAAAATATAAAATATATATATAACAAAGTAAATGGAAACATAATGAAGAGTTAGGTCCTTGTAAAAGCTTCTGCAAATAAAATTTAAAAGGCTTAAGATCTCAATAGATTCATAAACAAATACATAAAAATTAAAATAGTGAGATAAAACATTTTGTCTGCCATTGAGGAAGACTTGTTTTGATTCAAGAATTCTCAGTGCTGGCCAGGCATGGTGGCTCACACCTATAATTCCAGCACTTTGGGAGGCTGAGGTTGGAGAATTGCTTGAGCCCAGGAGTTTGAGACCAACCTAAGGCAACATAGCAAGACCTTGTCTTTACAAAAAAATTTAAAAATTAGCCTGGCACGGTGGCATGCACCTGTAGTTCCAGCTATTAGGAGACTGAGGCAGAAGGATTACCCGAACCCAGGAAGTGGAGGCTATGGTGAGCAGTGATCATGTCATTGCATCCCAGTCTGGGAGACAGAATGAGACCCCGACTCAAAAAAGAATTTCCACTCCTAAAAATTTGCAAATATTTTTATTCTTTTTTTTTTTTTTTGAGTTGGAGTCTCACTCTGTCGCCCAGGCTGGAGTGCAGTGGCACACTCACGGCCACTGCAGCCTCAACCTGCTGGGCTTAGGCAATCTTTCCACCTCAGCCTTCCAAATAGCTGGAATCACTGGTGTGGCCCAGCTTATTTTTTGGTTCATTGTAGAAACAAGGTCTCACCAAGTTGCCCAGGTTGGTCTCAAACCTCCGAACTCAAACAATCCTCTCGCCTCGACCTCCCAAAGTGCTGAGATTACAGGCGAGCCACTGAGCCTGACCTGTTTTTATCCTTTGATTCAGTAATTTCCATGCTCTTCTGGGTCTTCAAAATATGAAGAAGTTTTATAGATATATATTAAGAATATTGTGCACAATGTTCTTTTTGGTCATCTTTATAAAATGAGAAAATTGGAAAAAGTTCAATAATAAGAATTGCCAAAGCAAAATATGGTGTAGCTACAGGACACAATTTTATATAGCTACCTACAAAGCAACAGACATCAAAAGTGTTTAGAAACATGAAAAATATTTAGACTAAAAAGTTAAGTGAAAATAACCTCAATAAAAATATTTTTACAGAATCTCAATGATATAAACATGCATGGAAAAACAGAAAAATATTAATCAAGTATTGAAAAGGGTTATTTTGTATATATGATGGGAAGAAACCCATATGATCATGTTTTCTTTTTTCCAATATAAACAGTTTTATATAATGAATATATGCTAATCCTAAAGTTTAAAAGATTTGATTTTAAAGAAAACAAATGACTCATAAAATAACCTGCTACATTTGCTTAACTAATATTTATATGTTTGATCTCCTTGTTGACATGTATAGACATTTTTTTCCATGTTAATCACTTCAAGTATATTCCCAAAGTGATCTTAAATTTATAATTCTGAAAACATCAGGAAGTAAACTTTCTTTTTAAAATATGATCATTAGATGAATATGCATAATTCTTAGGCATATCACCAAAAATATTATTAAATTTCAAAACTGATTATTCTAAGCAAAATTTCATTTGAGGGTAATTACATACAACTTAAGTGAAATCATAACCAAATGTTACTGATTAATTTATACTTATGTCATCAAATTATTGAATCTACTTTAAAAAGAGATTTGGTAATTTAGAAGCATTTAAGTCTCCTTCATGACTTTGTATTTTCCCCTTAAAATTGTTGTATTATTTCAAACTAAATACTTCCTATCTTCTAGTTACAAAGAATTTGAGTTTTGACTTCCTCTCAAGGCATAATTTTTCTTTTTCAATCTTATCTATCTCGGTGAAAAAGCAAAGTCAAAGATTAAAGTGAAGGAAAACAAACAACGCAGAAATGCTACTAGCTACATTGGTAGATGCATATTATAAAAAGATAAATATATAGCAACTGCCTTCTAGGTAAAATCTCTCAGAATTTGAGAACAATATAATACCTCTTTCTTGTTTTTGAGTATGCCAATATTTTTAAAAGTGAAGACATGCCCAAACAAGTCTATAAAAACAGAATTATATTTAAATGTTTACACTTAACAAAAAATTTTTAATACAATAAAACTGTGTTACTCCCAAGATAATTAGGAGATTTATAAAAATACTAATTTGCCTTATTAAAAGGATGATATGGTCCATTATGGACACAAGGATGATGAGAGCTATCTTCTTTTACACTGTTAGATTATCTTTGGAATTGCATGTAAAACTTAATTACATATAAAATTTGATTCTACATACAAAACTTACAGAGACTACACTATATATATATATGTATATATATAATATACTTTTTTTAATTTTAAAATCTCAATCTATCACCCAGCCTGGAGTGCAGTGGCACAATCACAGTCCACTGTAGCCTTGAGTTCCTGGGCTCAAATAATCCTCCTGCCTCAACCTCCTGAGTAGCTAGGACTATAGGTATGAACCACCACATCCGACTAATTTTGTGATTTTTTTTAAAGATAAGGTCTTGCTATATTGCCCAGGCTGGTCTGAAACTCCTGGGTTTAAACTATCTTCCACCTCAGCCTCCTGAGTAGCTGGGACTACAGGCCCATCCCACCACACCGAGCTCAGAAAGAGATTTTAACCCAGGATGGCTGAGTTCAAGACTTTTGCACTTTTCAATCATAATGAGTACAGAAGACTTTCAGATACTAAAGTTCTCTAACCAACATGATGGTGAGCTCCTTGCATTTTTTTTTTGTCTCATATGTCCCAAACTTGGAGCTGAAAAAGCAAGCAATGTAGAACAGTCAAGGAGAAGACAAAACAAACAAACCAAAAACAAAACAACAAAAAACAGCTTAGCAAGACAAAAATGTATAGCCAATTATCACTCTACTTCACTCAAACCCCACAGAATAAACTGTGGTCCACCTCCACCCATTTCAGAAAAGGCCTAATGGGGGGCCTCATGAGACTTCAACTCAATAAAATAAGATGAAAAACTATTTCATAAAATAAGATAATTAAGTCAGGTGGCAGGATACAAAATAAATATACATAAATCAATGGGCCTTATATATAAAACAACAAGATTTGAAATTCAGAATTAATAAGAATACAAACTTTACAATACATTATGATATGATAAAATACCAAGCAACAATGCAAGAAATATGTGTGCAAAACTTTACAACACTACTGAGAGACCAAAAGCAGACTTAAACAACTAGGAAGTTCATAGGAAAGCAAGAATGATACGTACACAGGGTGATAGGAGGAATTTAACAGCCACCATCTGGGAATTAGTGGCCCTGAGGTGTTCACCTTTATTTTGGATCAAGAAGGTGAAGGAGAGTGTTCTAAAAAGATTGAGTCTTGAGGAATTTTGCTAATGATTAACCATCAGTATTAAAGAGCAAAGTGTAAGGATTTCGGGAGTTGGGAAGGTGGACGATAGAGAAGATCTACAGCACTCTCAGAGGTCTGGGAAATGAGTGACCCTGATATTTGGTGTTTTCTGTGATGATGGACAAAAACAATAATAAAACACATAAAAATAGGAATGTTAGTGAACTCAAGGCAGATAGTTTTGGAGAGTGTATGTGTCAGGAAATAGGACATGATGGATGGATGGTTGAAGGCTTACTCTTCATTCCTGACAATGGATGATTTCTCAGGCCAAATACCTTGGGATCACTTATTTTGGGGTTTATCAAACTTCTCTCATACCCTATATCCAATATCAAAAGATATACCTCAGACAGAGTGAAGATTTTTGCAATACATGTAGCCAACAAGAGAATAGCATTCAAAATACACAAGGAACTTCTAAACTTGTATAAGAAGACAACGTGAGAAAAGGTGGTTGAAGGGTGTAACAGTTCACAGAAGAAACCTAAAGGCTAATAAACATGTGAAAACATGTTCAAAGTCATTATTAATAAAATAAATTAGAAATAAAATAACCATATAATTCATACTCAACAGATAAGCCAAAATTTAAAACATATATGACTGGAAGTATAGAGGGTTAACTGGAAAATGGGGACTTTAATTCACTGCTGTGATGTTTTCTATGATATCTAGTACTCTTGACCCTGAATAGCATCCGAGACCCAGAAAACCCACTTCTCAGCATAAATCTTAGAAATTTTCTCTCCCCTATAAGGAGTCATGTACAGGATATCTATGTAACCATTTTCATGAAAAAGAAAACTTGAAAATAAACTAAATATCTGACAGAGAATGAATGAAAAAAATCAGTTATGTGATATGTCTATAATAGAATACTAAATAACAGAGAAAATAAGGGCTGTGTGTGGTGGCTCATGCCTGTAATGCTAGCACTTTAGGAGGATGAGGAGAGAGGATTGCGTGAGTCCACGCATTTGAGACCTGCCTGGGCAACATAGTGAGACCTTGTCTTTCCAAAAAAAAAAAAAAAATGGAAAATAAAATAAATTTTAAAAAACAGGGAAAATAAATGAACTGATTTTTATGTGTCAAAACTATTGTGAAAACACCAGTATCAAAAAATATATAATATGATACTATCTTTCTACAGCTTACAAATATAAAATGAAGTAAAACAAAATACACTGTATAGTCTGTATGGGCACATGCTTATAAATATAAAAGTATAAGTAATGAACTAGAGGAATACACATCAACTTCAAGATGATGGTAACCTCTGTATGTGGAAGAAGAAAAATGAAATAGGAGAGAGCTAACTGAATCTTTATTTCAAGTAAGATAAACTAAAACAAATATCATAAAACATTAATTGTCTGTTCATTCTGAAAAATAAGCACCTGAGTGTCTGTTGTATAATCCTTGGTACATTTTGTGTCTCTGTAGATTGTTTCACTTGGTAAAAATTTAGTTTCTGTTTGGATTTCAGAAAGAGTAAGAATCTACAAAAAAATAGTTTGCATATTGTCCCTTAAAAATAGATATTTTGACTTGCATCTTTGTATCCCAAGTGCCTGGAAACAGACTGCCCATTTAATATTAGTTAACTGAGTAAATAATAAATGAAGAAATGAATGAACTCCTAAGAGTCTCTGCTTTTCCACACATATCAAAGACTATAAAAGAAGTAAAGAACAATTAACCTGTTACATATAACACAACTCGCTCTGATTGTTCCTTTTCTTTTTTTTCAGTGTGAATTGTTATTGGGCCTCTAAAGCCAGGGATAGTTCACCAATGTGAACTTGACCTTTGCACTAGATGTGTGGGATGTGACAGAGCTCTCTCATTAAGGGGTTAGCCAGTTTCAGAACCTGTTCTCCAGGCCTGCCTTGATGCCCTCTACATTCCAAAATTACATGCAAAATTATTTAAAGTCTCTAAATGAGCTTTAACTTTTTATTTTCCATTTGTTTCTGAAGTTGTTGAAATAACTCAATTTTTACTAGACTACTTGTTGAAAGGAGGAAAAACACAGAAAAGAAATAAATGATAATTCTTAACATATGTTTAAAAACTACTACCACTACATTTTTGAGAGTTATTTGCTTATGTAAGGGAAATTTTACCCAAAGTACTGCAAAAAATTTGCAAATGATATTGCATAAAAATATTACCAAAAATTGGAAATTAGAGTAAAATATTTATTTTCTGATTTTGTGAGATTTATCAAATAATTACAGATATAATATAATGTCTCTTCAGAAAAGGTTGTAGTAAAAGTATTTTTATAGCTCTCAAAAAAATCAAAGCTATCCTTTCTATCTTTTTACTCTTGCAATTAGGATAAAGACACTAATCTTCTCCTGAGTTCTGCAATTTGTCCTCTTTTTTTTTTTACTCCTATTTCCTCACCAATATCATTCATTCACATCTTTTAACCATTGGATATATACACAGGATTTCAGCCCAGTATTTCTAGCCTCCTTCACTCCCCTGACAATCTGACTTATCTAACTGCTTACTGGATGTACCACATATACCATAAACCCAATAGGTCCCCAAACAATTAATTTACCCTTAAATTTATTTTTACATTTAGTTTCTCTATTTTGATTTTTAATACCTCATCCATTCCATTTCTTCAGTCTAAAATTCTTTTCTTTCTCTCTCCAAAATCCTATTGATCCTACCTAATTGTATATCAAATCACTTATCTTCATTTCATCTGTCACTTGCCCTACTTCTCATGAGCATTTATTTCTCATGAAATGCACCAAAAATGGGCTCCATATCTTTCATTTCTCCTTCCTCCAACTAAACTGCTCCCAGTAGGATCTTCTGAGAATCCAGTTCTGTCCCTCTTCCCACCTAACCAGTGTCATCAATGATTCTTTATCACTATCAGGACAAAAATCCAGATTTCTAGCATGGTCCAGTTTATTTTTCCAGACTTATCTCTTGCTATCCTCCCCCTCAAGAACAGGAGCCTTTTAAAAATTCTTTGTATCTCTTAACACAATATTTGGCAAAAACAGACACCTATTTGATGCTTTTCAAGTGAAAAAATAAAATAAAATAATATTTACCTTAACAAATAATATTGTTTTATGCCTGTTAGTCTTTTGTATGATTCTAGAAAATCTTCAATCCCACAGCACAGTGCTGCTTCCCACTACCTATTTGTCTTTCCATACCCAGCTGAAGTATCACTTCCTCCAGTAGTGAGGAACATCTTCACTCATTCCTCCCTACCAAATAGAGTAAATCAATTCCTTCTCTCCAATACTAATATGCTTTATTATTTTAGTGTTATTTCACTCCACAAGTCATTATAATTAATTTCTTTACATATCTTCTTTCTTAAAAGTCTTAAGGGTAGGAAATGTATTTCATTCAACTTATATATTCTCAAAACTTAGTATGGAAATTGACATATAACATAGAAGGGGTACAACAAAAGATTTTTCAGTGAATAAAGGAACAAAAAGATGAATTGAAATACCAAAAAAAGATAAGAGATTTTAACAACATACATCATTATTATATAGTTAGTCTCTATTAGACAGAAATATTTTCAAGTAGTCTAACTATTAACATAGGTGTATTTCTGCCTTGGTTTGTTACCTTTCAAGAAATAAAGAGCCGGGCTCGGTGGCTCAGCCTGTAATCCCGCACTTTGGGAGGCTGAGGTGAGTGGATTGCCTGAGCCCGCGGGTTCGAGATCTGCCTGGGCAGGCGAAACCTCATCTCTACAATAAATAAATAAATAAATTAGCCGGGCATGGTAGCGCACACCTGTAGTTCCAGCTACTTGGAAGGCTGAGGCGGAAGGATCGCCGGAGCCCAGCAGGTCAAGGCTGCAGTGGCCGGGAGCGGCCATTGCACTCCAGTCTGGGTGACAGAGTGAGACTCCAACTCAAAAATAAAATAAAATAAAATACAAAAATAAAATATTTATCTGACAAAAAAATGACCCTAATTTTGTTTAATAAAATTAAAACATAAATTTTTGAACTTAAAAATCTTGGTTATAATTTTTATTGCTTTTTTTTCATTGTTCTTTTCAACTTAGAACAGAAGTCTCTGTGTACCATTTAATGGTCTAAACACTAAAATACCCTGACTAATTTCTGGATGAAACACAACGAACTAAACTTGAAATCAGAATGCAAATGCTTGTCCAAGAGTAACTCTAGCTGTTCATCCATTACAGATTCATGGATAATAAGAAGCATTTGGGACAAAGGTGTGCATGGTTTTGCTCTAAGGAGTCCAAGATTTGACTTGATTTATTTGTTTGTTTGTTTAGAGTCAGGGTCTCACTCTGTTGCCCAGGTTGTGGTGCAGTGGCACAATCACAATTGGCTGCAGCCTTGACCTCCTTGGCTTAGGTAATCCTTCCAACCCAGCCCCTCACGTATCCAGGAGTACTGGTGTGCATCTCCATGCCTGGCTAATTTTTTAACTTTCTTTGTAGAGACAGGGTCTTGCTATGTTGCCTGGGCTTATCTTCAACTTTTGGGCTTACAATGCTCCTGTCTCATCCTCCCAAAGGGAGAGTGGGGAGAAAAGGAGATGATAGTGTCTGGCATATAGTAGGTCATAGATAAATATTCGCCAAATAGGTCTGTTGATCATTTGTTTTTGAATCCAATAGAGTATGTTATTTCCAATTTACTGTTCCTTAGGTAACAGAAGATTTGAGAAGCAATCCCTACTTACCAGAATGCTTCCCCACTCCTTATTGAAAACTGACTCTATATTAACTTCTTCTCTGACAAATGAGTGCAGTGGAAATATTCTATATGAGAACAAATTTTTGCGTATGAAAATTATGAAGTAAAATATTATTTGCATTAAGGATGTTTATGTAAACATGATATGTATGCACGTATACACACACCACACACACACAAACACACATACACAAGTTACTTATGCAACTCATAAATTCATTCCTAAAATGTTAAGAAAAAAATGAGAGTTGAGATAGTGCTCACAGGGGGGTTAAAAGAAAATGGGTACAGAGTTGAAAGAAGAATGTTTTTTTTGTGTGTAGAATACATGAACAAGCAAAGAGGAGAAAATTCCTATCCAGAGGAGACTCTTATAGCAGAGGAAGCTGCAACAAATATCTGTGGCAACTCTTAGTATCTACCTCCTGATTTTTCTCACTTGAGGAAACAAGACTTTGGCCAGCACCCCCAATCAATACTCAACTATGCCTGCCTTAAGATTAAAAAGTCTTAGATGGATCCCTTCCATGTCATAATTCTCTGAAGAGTACTTCCTACAAAGCCCAGACAGCTCCTTAAACCTGTCTCGTTATCCTGGGGCATTCATTTTTCAGACATCTCCCTATGAATCTAAAGCCAATAGAGGGAGCAGTGCATCCTCCCACTCTGCTGCCTTCTGTCTTCTTTGATCTTATTATGGAGAGAATGAGAAATCAAAAACACCATTTAGAGCCCTTGCTGTAATTTTAGTTTGTCTATAAATAATAGCCTTGGAACAAGATGATCTGCCAGGGAGAAAAACCTAAGGAAACTTCAATAGGTGTTTGACATTCAAATCAGAGAGACTGCTTACAGCTTTCCAGAGCTTAGAAGCCAAGTTCCATCCAGGAAGACTCTAGAATGGCTTTTGAAAATTCTCAGTTGACCAAAAGTAGAACTCCCATAATAGACAAATAATTCCCCCTCAGCCGGCACCTGGTCACCACTCACTGGTGAGCCTTTCCTTTTGTTTCATAATTTATTCAGAGCTTCCCAAGTTAAGGCTAGATGCCAAAATACAAGCTTGACATATGTTACTGCTTCTGTTTTGAGGGGAAAGTTTTAAGTGAAGTTCTCTCATACCTTGTCAAAGCTTTTCTTGATATTTATTTAGAGTGCTTACTATTCACTGAACTTGAACAAAGTATTTTGGAGGCGTTTATTCTGTCTTTAAGGTAAAAAACTTTTATCTTTCTACCACTACACTACTTTAACCCGTTTTTGGAAGATCCACAAACAGATCATAGAAACCATCACTAGCAGAAAAGACAAGTTAAAAATGGAAAGACAATTAAGGCTTGGACTGGTTTATTTTGGTTGTTTTAGAAGCTTACATTTTAGCGGAGGGTATGGAGGGTCTGGAGAAGTAAGAAAGGATTGATGAAGGCACATGTTTTTATTTTGCATTTGATGACTTTTAATTCCATTCCTCAAATTGCTTCAGATATATGCCCCCTTTTTCTCTTCAAAATTGCTTTCTTTTTCATTCTGTCTATTGTCCATCCTTGTAGTCTTTGTTTTACATTTCCATGCACACAGAGGAAGGGCCATGTGAAGACACAGCAAAAAGGAGGCCATCTACAAACCAAGAAAAGAGGCTTCACCACAAACCAAATTTGCCAGTACTCTGATCTTGGACTTCTAGCCTTCAGAACTGTGAGAAAATAAATTTTGTTTAACTCACCCAACCTGTGATATTTAGGTATGGTAGCCCAAGAAGACTAACACATAAAAAGAAACAAACAAAAATTACTCAACACTAGAATTGAGCACTTTTATTGTGTTCCTGTATATACACACACATGCACACACACGAGGGGGAACCAAAAAAAACCAAAATTTATTTATAAAAAGTTGTGCATTTATTCTTGCATGTTTAAACTTCAGTCACTTTCAAAGTCCTCTCCATTTGATGCAATGCACGTATCAAGATGCTTTTTCTATAGCTCAAAACAGTTTTTGAACTCGTCAGTTTTGATGCCCTGTAGTGTTTCTGCTGTTTTTCTTTCACCTCTTCCACATCAGCAAAACATTACCCTTGAGGATTTTTTCAGCAGGGAAACAAAAAAAGTCACTCGGGGTGAGATCCAGTGAATAGGGAGGGTGGGGCATGGGGATCATGCCATTTTTGGTCAAAAACTGCTGAACACTCAGCATGGTATGGGCACATGCATGCAAAAATCACCCATCGTGAAATGGTCAAACACATTGAAAGAATCTCCAAAAAAATATGTATGTGTGTATACACACACACATATAAACATATATACATATATACATGCACATACCTCTCTGTATATGTAAATTATTTGTTGTAAATTGATTTGCTTCCATTTAACTTCTGCATAGATACCATGTTTCTCCACTGATGATTTTACTGGCCAATTAATACTCTACAAGGAAAAAAGTGAAATAGCAATTAATAGAGAAAAGAAGCATACTTATAGCAAGATAATTCACTTAAATAAAAATGGCTAAGCTGGGCTCGGTGGCTCAGCCTGTAATCCCACGCCTTGGGAGGCTGAGGTGAGTGGATTGCCTAAGCTCGCGGGTTCAAGACCCACCTGGGCAACTTGGCGAGACCTCATCTCTACAATAAATCCAAAAAAAAAAAAAAATTAGCCGGGTGTGGTAGCATGCACCTGTAGTTCCAGCTACTTGGAAGGCTGAGGCGGAAGGATCGCCGGAGCCCAGCAGGTTGAGGCTGCGGTGGCCGGGAGTGGCCACTACACTCCAGTCTGGGTGACAGAGTGAGACTCCAACTCAAAAAAAAAAAAAAAAAGGCTTTACTGGGGCTATTTTATGAAATGGGCTTCCTGACTACCCCTTTCCCACATGTAATTTTTCTGTACTTGATTCTACTTTTTACCATTTCTATGACTTCACAAGACTAGATCCACCTAAAGTTTGGTTCTAGTTAAGAATGTCAAGGTATAAGTTTGGTTTTAGTTAAGAATGTCAAGATATAGTACTTTATATCCTAGGCTTTCTTTTCCCTCCTTGGAATGACATTTGACCCAAATCCTCCACAACTAGAAAAAGAATTGACCTTCATTTGTATCTTACAAAGATACTTTGTAGATAATGACAAAGCCACCAAAAATTGAATAGTTTTAGAGAAAGATATCATTAATGTTAAATTGCTGAACAGTTCTCACTCATAAGCGAACCTTGAACAATTATCATAATACTGTAAGAAAGGGGTTGGCAGTCGTGGGAAACTACTGGGGTTGGGGGGATGGTGAGGCGGAGGGGGGCACACCTCATCCACAAGGCTACCTGCATAATGACCATTTGCATACATGACCCTGAATTGTACCCATTTTAAAAATAAAAAATAATAAAAAATAAGCTTCTCAGTACCACTGAAAAACAACAAAAAAAATTTGCTTAGCAGAATATATCAAGATTATAGCAGTGTTGTTATGGTCCAAGTAATGCTCAGCTGCTCCCCTTGATACCAATAGATCAAAGGGGCAGGGAACTGGTAGAAGGAAGTTTACTTCTGAGTTCGAATCCAGGGAGCAGAGCTGGACTTTAGGTCTTTCTAAAATGGTTCTGCTCACCCTCCAGGCTTTCACAATTCACTTTTATATTCCAGAGTTGTTGGTACCTACACATTAGCCATGTGACCAGCAGAGCATTGTACAGAACTCAAGTTACAGCTGCATTTTACATTTAGATAGTGACATTTCGAGTAAAGAAAAGTTTACAAGGCCTAAAACATCATGCATTGCGAACATTATGCAAATCACAAGACTTACAATTACATTGATACAATATAGTTCAAAGAAAGGGAGTAAATAGGGATTTACATTTTTGGACAGAGTCTACAGGAAAGTTAAGGATTCCCTGAAGCTACTTACTGGGAGTGCATAGAAGACAAGGGGACTCTCAGTAATGTGCTGGAGCACTTGAATCCCCGCCATGCTCTTCCCTAGGGGCTGTGGCAATATGCAGAGACATTTGTGTGTCTCCGTATCAATACCTTTAGTATGTCCTATCGCATAGGCTTTCCAGATCTTCACAATGTGCTTTAAGAAACTAAAACACCTGAGCTACATGTGCCAATCGCAAGCATCAGACAGAAAACTGAAGAAGCCCTGGAGATTGGAAATCAAAAATAAAGAAAAAAATACATCCAGAATAGTCTGGAAACCATCATCAATTTTCTTGAAGCTGTGGAAATATAATATGCCTTTTTTAAAAAATTAACCTCAGTTCCCCCTGTTCTAGCCACCTCACAATCTTTCCTTCAACTTCCAGGTCACTCATTCTATAACACAAAATACTTAATACGACTTTAAGAAAATCGTTCAACTCTGATATGCAAATAATATTTTCCAAAACAACATTGTAAATGGACAACCCATTTTATGAAAGAAAAAATCTTTTAAAGAACTTGACTAATACTTAGAGACAGTGCAATAGAAGAAAGAAATCTCAGGAATGCAAATATGTATGTGTTTATTTCCCACGGGTTCCTCTCAGTTTCACCATGCTATGTTTTTGATAGTTTATTCTTTGAGAGATATTTTTGAGAGGTCAAGAATATCTTCCTGACCTCTACTCTCCCCTGAATTAAAACTCCTGAATGCTCAGTGTTACCCCTCTAAGAGCATTTTGCATGCAGAATTGCTAATGTGTGTTTGTCATTCTCTCCTCTTACAAGCAAAAACAATAATTTTAAAGGATCTTTAAAAAAATTTTCTTTTTAAAGATGTGGGGTACAATTCAGGGTTAGGTATACAAATGTTTATTATGCAGGTACCCTTGTTGATGAGGTATCTCCCACCCCGCAGATTCTCACTACTGTCAATCAAAGGATTTTATAGCATAAAAAATATCTGCAGACATTGGAACTTTTATTGCTGAGTGGGAATTTGTGCAGTTGTGCAACTGAACAAAAAACTATGTTCATAGTTGAAATTAAAAACAACAACAACAAAGCAAACAACAGTTCTAATATGGCAGAACCTGTATCCAAACAAGTAGCTGAACAACCAGGGCTTCCTTTTATTTTCACATAAAATCTGCTTTTAAATATAAAAAACACACCATGATCATTAATATAAAGAAATGCAAACAAATTCTCAGAATGTAAAACCAACACAGTAATGAAAAACAGAGGTAAAGAAGGTTAACAGAGTTATGTCACCTAGAATTCATTTATATCTATACCCCAAGGTTGCCTTATTATTGGTAGTTCCTTTTTACAAAAGGAGACTGAAAGGGAGGGAGGGAGGGAAGGAAGGAGGAGAAGACTATTATGTTTATAATCCAGACTTTTGTGGATACATTTAATGTCCAGAAAACCATGGATTTCCTATTTTATAGTTATCTCGAATACCAACCGAGCAGGACTTAGTAATTTCAGATCATGTTTTCTTACTTTAAAATAGTATTTTTGTGCTGAGAAGGTCTGAGAATTACCTATGAAACTATATAAAATATAGATGTTCAGAACTCCCCCAGACTTACTAAATCTCCAGGGACAGAAATCAAGTATTTATATATTTTTCTTATCACAGGTGATTCAGATATACATCTTGGTTAAAAATCCAATGCTCCTAAAAAAAAAAAAAAAAAAAAAAAAGAACCAAGTGAAAAAGTAATAACAAGAAATTTCAGCAAAGTAACTGAATATAAAATTATATGTAAAAATCAAAAGAATTTATATATAAAAACAACAACCGGCCAGGCACGGTGGCTCACGCCTATAATCCCAGCACTTTGGGAGGCCAAGGTGAGAGAATTGCCTGAGCCTGAGGGTTCAAAACCAGCCTGGGCAACTTGGCGAGACCTCATCTCTACAATAATAAATCAAAAAATTAACCAGGCATGGTGGCAAGTGCCTGCAGATCCAGTTACTTGGAAGGCTGAGGAGGAAGGATCACCTGAGCCCAGCAGGTCGAGGCTGAGGTGACCGGGAGTATGCCACTGCCCTCCAGCCTGGGTGATAGAGTGAGACTCCAACTCAAAATAATAAATAAATACAACCTAGAAGAGACAATGTTAGAAAATAACCCAATTACAATACAGCAAAAATATTAAACACATAGTAATAAAATTAAATAAACTCGTGCACAATCTCTCTGGAAGAAACTTTAAAATGCTCTTGCAGAACACAAGAGAAGATGGGAACAAATGGAAAAACCATATTCTCAGAAAGGAAGATTTAACACCATAAAAATGCCCAGGAGGATGTTTTAAAAAGAAACAAGCTGATTCCAAAGTTTCTGTACAAAAATAACTAAGAAAAATCACTAGAAAAATGCTGAAGAGAAAGAATATTGAAGCACTCTGTTTATCAGAAGTCAAAATATATTATGAAACTATAATTATTAAGCCAAACATGAGTATTACAGAGACATTTTTTAAAAGCATATTTACTTATAAAGCTGATAGAAAGAGAAAAAAATCAAGAAACAGACCAAATGCATAAAAAGATATGATATTTAATAAAAGTGGCATTTCAAATCAATGACCAAAATATGATTTATTTAATAAATGTCACCATAAACAATATAAAAATTTAAATGTACAGCTAAAAACATGATAGGTTGGATTTTTACAATAAACTTGGAATGAAGAACGTTTTTAAAAATTTAACACAAATCTCAGAAGCCAAATAAAAAATTGGTAAATTCAACTGCCAAAAAAATTTGTCAAGACTAAGAAAAAAATCTTTAAAAGGCAAAATAAAACTGGTAAAAGTGTCAACTCATATCACAATGTGCTAACTTTATTAACAAATAATAAACTGTTCCAAATGAATAAGAAAAGGTCAACAACCCAATAGAAATTTCAGCAAAGGCCATTAACAACCACATCAGAGGAAAAATAAAAAAATAAACCTCAAAGAGCTCTTAGCCAAATGCTGCTAGAGATATTTTCCACTTTAGATTGGCAGTGATCACAGAGTTGTATGAAAAAACAAGAACAAAATTTGTTAGCAAGGGTGTGGAAAAGTAGGTATTTCCATACATTACCAGTAGGAGTATAAATCGAAAGAGCTTCTGAAGATGGTAATTTAGCAATAACTATTTAAATTAAAAATGTGCCTACCCTTTGACCCAGAAAAGCCACTTCGATAAATTTAACCTCATATGTATTGGGAACTGATATATATTAAAGTTATTTATTTTAGCATTGTTTATGAGATCAAAAGATCGAAAACAATCTAAATGACTATTGCTAAGGATCTAGCTAAATAAATTGTGAGTACATATCTATATAATAGTATAGTTGTTTAAAATAATAAGGTATATCTACATGTACTGCTATATTCAAAAATCAAGGTGTGGAACATTGTGCTTATTCTGGTAATGCATTTATGTTTAGAATATTTGCTTGTTTGTATGTGAAATGGGTTATCACCACTAAAATAAGCATGAGTCTGGTACTAGTGACTTCCTTTTGGGAAGAAGACATGGTGTCTACAGAGAAAAACTGAGAGGAAGATTTACGTTTTATTATATATGGTTTTGAATATTTTTATTTTTATAACATTTATTCAATTTTTAGATATGAGTCAGAACTCTAAGAATCAACACCCTATGACTTGCCAAAGGGTTTACTGGTTTGTCTTTCAGACACAGCTCTCAGACAAGGAGAGATAACATCCAAGGCAGAGCTGCCCAGGAAATGCCAAATTGACTTGTTAAAGCCGTGATCTTGAGTTACACACATTCAGCTACTGTGGCTGACTGGCCCTCTTTGAGCTCTCCTAGCTGAAATAACTTCCAGTGCTTCCAGCTTCCTGACTGAGTTAAGCAGGATATTATGGCTCCTAAATTAGCTTCCTTACTCATTCCGGTGACAGCATCTTTCTCATCTGCATCCATAAAGGACACATGCACCTCACCCCATCATCTTTGGATTTCTAACTACAGGACTCAGTACCTTTAATACCGCCCCAGATCAGTTTCTCACTCTCAACTCCCACACCACCCACACGTACAGATTAATAAGCCACATCTAGTAGACAACCCACCACTACTCCCTGAATTTAGTTACTGTCCTTGCCTCAGTATCCTCACCACTTGGGGTATATGTCTACTTTTCAATTTAAAAAAATACTCATTTTTGTGAGATCCTGAGCCTTTATAGCATCTTGAAAATACTGAAGGATGTATCCATTCTAACACTGTTTATTGAATGAGTATTATATACTAGGCATATTGCTGGATACTAAGAATACAGTGGTAAACAAAACTAACATGCATGGTCCCTGTTCTTCTATGTCACACATTCTAGGTCAAAAGACAAGATACTAAAAGTGAAATAAATAGATGAAAGAATTCTTGAATACATTCTTGAATGCGCTGGGAGATGTGATAGAAAATAATGAGACTGGAATGGATGAAATTACTTCCAATAGAGTGGTCAGGAAAACTTCTCTAAAAGGTAACATCTAAGTACCCCACAATAACATAATAAAAATAAATAAATAAATAAAAAATAAATAAATAAATAAATAAAAATAAAAAAAAAAAAGAAGATACACGAAGAATGAGAATGATCAAAATGTATGAAGAACCAGGGAAGAATGTTCTGGTTTAGCAACTGAAAAGACTTAGATGGAAAGGAGTTTGATTTCTCCTAAGAACCATTAGGGAAGTATAATAAGAACACACTGAGCAAGAGAAAAGGGTGAAAGCTAAAAATATCATTGGTGAGGCAGCTGGGGCTATACCACACAGGACATGGGCTTTGTGGAGGGTGGGGGGAGCAGCAGGGAAAAGATGAGCCAGTGAGATCAGTTCTAAGTCTACTACGGCGGTCCAGAAAGGAACAAACAAGTGCTTGGTTGGAGGGTTGAAAGTGAAAATGAAGAGGGGTGAATTTTTAAAATTTTGGAAACTAAAAATTTTCAAACATCAGGCTATCAGGGCTGTGGATGAATAAAGGAGAATTAGAAGATGGGTTTGGGCCATAATCCTGAATGCTGAAATCCCAAAACATCAAAGTCCTAAAAATATAATTCTGGACAAAATTATTTTTAAAAATTTTTTAAGATATTTATTTAAATTATTTAAAGGAAGATTTATTGGAGAAACAAAACACAACAGCATACTTCATAGGCCACTTTACACAATAAAATAGGCAACAATAACAGACATGTTTTACAAGCATAAACACTCAAGTATACTAACAACAGTCACACAGGTATAACAGTTATGAGCAGATAAACTGTATTTATAAAGAAAAATAGGTCAAAAAGCAAAATGTATAAATACATATCTCTATGGTTGGTAATTATGTGCAGCCAGCATTCCTCTGAAATACCTTGATAGGGTAACCTAAGTCATTTGATGAAACGGATCAAAAACCACAATAGGTCACACCATTTATACAGTTACCTAAGAGCTGAGATCTTGAGAAATTTTATCTTTCATAGATGCAAATACACAAAAAGAACATCTCTTCATTTACTGAAGAAGCTTCTATGTTTTTACATACATGCACAATGCTTACACACCAATTCAACATTGTGATTATGTATTTTGTGGAATCAAATTTGCAAAAACTGCATAAAGCAATTAGAACTCTATAAAAGTTTTTACACGATTTATACCACCAGTATCAGAAATGATGTGAAGACAAAAAACAGCACAGCAAATTAACTTCTGTGAGAAGGGGCATAAATTGTGAATGATTGAATAATTTGGGCAGGGAATATTTCTTGTATTTTTTACCTGTTTTCACTTTGAAAAAATCACTGCACTTATACTGGAGAGTAGCTGTGGTCTACAAATTTTGTAGGTATATCCTGTCTACTTGAAAGTCTGGTTATAACTCATCCTTTACAATTAAGCAAATTTCGGCTTTCACAGAACCAATAATAATTAGTTTTTAAACTTTTATTTTTCACCATTAAGTAGTTCATACACCACATTTTGTCAAGGGAAAAATTTCACAGACCTATTTTATTGTGTTTTAAGGAACACAGTAAAAAGGAATGATACTTTTTACTGTGACTTTTTACTTTTTACTTGACTTCCCCAATACCAAATCTGTATCAGTCAGCGGTCTCCAGAGTGATAGAACCAATAGTATATATGAGAGGGGATTTATTAGGAAAATTGGGTCACAGTTGAGAAGTCTCATGACAGTCCATCTGCAAGCTGGAGTCCCTGAGATACTGGTAGCATGGTTCTGTCCAAGTCTTAAGGCTTCAAAATCAAGGAAGCTGATAGTGTAACTCTCAGTTTGAAGTCAAAAGCCTCAGGACCCAGGAAGCCACCCATGTAAGTCCTGGAGTTTGAAGACTGGCAAGTCTAGAGTTCTGATGTCCAAGGCAAAAGAAGAAACATCTGTCCCAGATCTCAGAGAGAGTTCAGTTTGCCTTCTGTATTTGTTCTCTCCAGGCTTCTGGCCAATTGGATGGAACCTGCCAACATTGAGGGCAGATCTTCCCACCTATTTCACTCAAAGTCACACTAATTTCCTCTGGAAACACCCCACAGTCATGCCCAAAGTAATGCTTTACCAGGTTTCTAGGTATTCCTTAATTCAGTCAAGTTGACCTTTAAATTTAAGTCCACAAATCCACTCCTTGTCAACTTGGCAACCACACACGATGTATCTCAAGCCATACTTAATTTTCAAATAAAGACAATGACAAGGCAATAGTCTCCTCTAACAGAATGCACCTAATGTAATGCAACTATACCAGGTACAACCAAAAACACACTAATTCCTTTCCCAGAATCACTTTCAGGATTTCAACATTTAAGATTTCAGGCTAGGCATGGAGGCTCAAACCTGTAATCCCAGTGCTCTGGAAAATAGAGGTGGAAAAATTACTTGAACCCAGGAGTTCAAGACCAGCCTGGGCAACATAGCAAGACCCTTGTCTCTACAAAAAATTTTTAAAATTAGCTGGGCTTGGTAGCACATGCCTGTAGTCCAAGCTACTTGGGTGGCTGAGGTGGAAGGCTCCCCTAAACCCAAGAATTAGAGGCTGCAGTGAGCCATCATCCTGCTGAAAGAGAAGGCTAGAGAAAAGCTAGGCAGACAGACAGGGCAGGACCCCAGTAACAGAGTAGCAAGCTTCCTGTAGGCCTCTTGGACTAATACACTCCTATGGGTAAACAACCTCCCTACAAGACCCGCAGCGGGGGCAAGAAAAATGCTCACTACCAGGACTGGAAAACAAACCAGTCAGCTCACTGCTAAGTGCTGACCAATCTGCTCACTATTTGGCCCCTACCTCTAGTTGATTGGTTCTTAGTACTGACCAATCAGCTCACAGCTAGTGCTAGCCAATCAGCTCAGTCTTAGGCCTATATAAGCACCGGGTTCTGGCCCAAGATCAGCGACCACATCAGATTTCTTCTTGTCGTGGTAGCTTTTCTGTTCTCTCAGTAAATCCTGCTTTCTTACTTTCTGGCCATCCGTGTCTCTCTTTCCTCCTGGGCAGGAGATAAGAACCCAGACCTGAAAAGCTGCAGAAGATCCTCCAAGCCAAAGAGCCAAGCACTCTGGAGGCTGGCTTGCCAGCCAATGGAGCTGACTGAACCGGGAGAGCTGCTGGCAGAAGGTGAGACTCTGAAGCTGAGACACTTCTCACCGCTGGCTTGCCAGCCCACCAAATCAAGAACATTCTCAGGGCTTGACTTGCCAGCTCATTAGAGCCAACTTTGCCAGTCCATCGAGCTGACACTCTTAGGATTCAGCTTGCCGACCCACTGAGTTGACACTCTTGACACTCTTGGAGCCCAGGCTGACCTGATAAAAATCCACCTCACTGCCACTGCACTCCAGCCTGGGTGACAGAGTGAGACCCAGAATTTTAAAAAAAAAAAAAAGATTTTGATCTTTTGAGTTTTTTTTTTTTATTGTGATTTGGGGAATTTTCAACTTCGAGAATTGTGCTGAGTCATGATTTCAACACTTGGGATTATGGCATTTGGGATTGTGTCTTTTAGGATTATGATCAACACTGTT
>CAUYQG010053487.1:0-31930 GCA_963574415.1 Tarsius wallacei
TTTGAGTTCCTTGTAGATCCAAGATGTTAAGCCTTTGTCAGATCTGGAGTTGGCAAATACTTTTTCCCAGTCTGTAGGCTGTCTCCCTGCTCTCTTGATGGTTTCTTTGGCTTTGCAGAAGCTTGTTAGTTTGATGAGGTCCCACTTGTCTATCTTATCTCTTATGGCGTGTCTCCCATATGACCCCACTATCCCCCTACTGGGAATATACCCTGAAGAACTCAAATCACTCTATAAAAAAGACACCTTTTTGTATGCCTAACCCCTAACTGTACCCCACAATAACATAATAAAATAAAATAATAAAAAAAAAGACACCTGCACTCGTATGTTTATCGCAGCATTGTTCACAATAGCAAGAACCTGGAAGCAACCATGCTGTCCATCAAAAGAGGACTGGATTAAAAAAATGTGGTACATATACACAATGGAATAGTATGCAGCCATAAAAAGAACAAAATCATGAACTTTTCAGCAACCTGGATGGAACTAGAGTCTATAATACTGAGTGACCTCTCACAGAAACAAAAAACTGAGTATCACATGTTCTCACTCATATAGTAGACCTTGATCATCCAACATATTAACACAAGAAAATGACTGACAGTGGTGGGAAACTATGGGGGGGAGGGGGAAGGTGATGGGATTAATGGTAGTAAATATCTGTCTGGGGATGGGGAGACACTTCTTATCAACAAGGGTGCCTGAACGAGGCATATTTGTATACCTAACCCTTAACTGTACAGCACAATATTATAATAAAAAATATTGAATAATAAAAAAAGAAAGAATGACCAAAAAAAAAAAATTTTAACAACTCAAGAGGTTTAGATATTTTACAAACTTACTAACCAGACCCTTTAAAAATAGAGTGCTTAAATTTGCTACTCGAAAAGGAAAATCATTTTGCTGTGGTTTTCTCTTCTACCTCTTATTCTAGGTTAACAGATTCAGCTTTTTCATAGAAAGCTTTCATTGAGCAGCACAGTGGAGGCTGCCGTGCCAGTGTTTTACATTATGTGTCTCTCCTGTAATTTTGGTTAGAAGAACATTTACATGATAATAAGATCTTTGTTGTTTAGAAGTCCATCTGTTCCTTCAGTTGATTACCCACCTGAAGTTATGGTGCTTGGCTTGTGACTTCAGGATTGCCTCCATGACAATTGACTATGATTTCATAAACAACTGAGAATTAAGATCGCAGATGAAGGGATTGCAGCAAGAGCTGGTGTGCTCTTGAACAGCAAAATTCCTGTGTTCATGTAAATGACCTTAGTAAACAGGCAAACATAAATTCTAAATATCACACACACACACACACACACACGAGGGCACGAAAGGGTTTGAGATCAATGATTCAACTTTTTCAAGTTGCAAATGGGCTTTGCACATGATCATAGCAAACCTTGCTTTTTACTGTCTCTGGGTTTGGAGAATGAGAGCATTTGAGCCAAAAGCACATCGTTGTAAGGTCTTCTGAAGGAAGCAGGCTAACCTGCCAGAAGAATTGGTTTTTCTCAATATTCTGGAACAAATGCAGCATACCAACCTCTCCAACAACCAAACCACACATGCACGACTGTGCATCTGTGCCTTCATATGGAACGTCTTCCTAAATATTGACATGTTTTGTTCATTTCAGCAAATATTCCTTAGACACTTAGTATGTCAAAGGCACTCCTCAGGGCTCTTCAGGGAGCACCCAGATGAGTCACAAAAATACCCACCGATATCTCACAGTACATTACATTTACATGGTGCCTGCCACATTCAATAAGATCCTTGAGCTTCAAAGGAGCACTGTGAAGGAGAAAGGGAATAATAATAATAATGGTAGGTAATATACAAAAGAGCATGCCTCCCATATGTTTTTGCATTTGACCATTATGACTAACTCTATAGGTTTTGGTTTTCATCTCCTAATTTTGTAGATTCTACTTTAAGGATGAGAAAACTGAAGCACAGAGAGGTTAAATGAAATTCCAAGGATTTACAAAGAGAAATTGCCAGAGCAAGATCCAGACTCAATCCCCATCCCCTATTCATGAACCCCAGAATTTACAATCCAGAGGGTGACTGTAACATCTGGAAACACAGATGATATGATTCGATCATTCATCTTAATGTAATACTAATAAACCATTTCATATTTGTTTGCCAGCCACTCCATAGTGTGTGTGTGTGTGTGTGTGTGTGTGTATGTGTGTGTGTGCTTGTGTGTATATGATGGGTGGGTATCAAAAAGAGTAAAGTCAGTGCCATGAGAAAAGAAAAAGAACAAGGCTTTCCACACTTTGGACAGCTTTATGGAGAAGGTGGCATTTGAGCTGGCCGTTTATAATAGCTCAGATTTCAATGACCAAAGATAGAGCAAAATATCTCAGATGGGAAGAAAATCTAGACCCAGAACAGGAAGACTACTGAGATAATATGGTGGACTAAATATATATCTGGTTCCATTCCCTTCAGAAGCCCTAAACTGTAATAAAGGGATTTATTTTGCAAAAGACATAGAGGGAAAGGAGACAATGACAACGAAACTTCAAAAGCTGAAAAATAGAGAGGTGATTGATTAGACCTAAAACTGACAGAGGGGAAAACTGAGAACCCATCCCACTTATATTATGAAGTGGTCAAAGTATTCAGCAAAGGGCAGCACCAGGTCTCTCTGGAGCTGAGGATGAAGAAGAGTTTAATGTAAAGAAGATTTGGAAAAAGCTGTTTAGCAAATATTTTTTGGTTTTATTTTTTGACATACATTAGAATCCCCAATTTCTTTCCTATACTCCAAGATGCTGTGAGGCTTCCCCTTCCCAGTTGAGTGAGACATCTGAGAGATAATTCTTTGGAGAAAGTGTAACAGAAGGTCTCTTGGTGGGAGGCCGCCATGACAGCTGAGGAATGGGCACTAAGCTGAAAGAAGCATACGAGCACTGCTGTTGCATACCTGTCCTTCCTCTTTCGCTGCATCCCAGAACCTGGCAGCAAAATTCTCATCTTCCTTGGGTGAGATTAGAAAATCTTCCCCCCGGGGATTGAATCAGTTCAACAAGAAAGATCTACAGATACCAACTCCAGGTCTTTCCTCAAATAGAAATCAAATTACTCCACAGTGAAGCTTCAAGTGGTCAAGCCATACCCACTTGCCTGGAATTTCTATCTTCTGCTTAGTTCCCCAATCTTAAGCATGAGCAGAGAAATAAGAATTGCTAGATATCTAAGGAAAGCTTGCAATACAAAAGGTGGACAAAAACACACACATGCTAGCATGTTGAAAAAACTTTTTAAAAATCCTTAGATGAGACTATAGATTATATCTGTGAAGCAAAACTAGAAAACTGTGTTTTTTAAATAAGAACATTTAGAAAATTTAACAAAGGAAATTGGAAATTAAAAATATATGAGGACAAACTTTAAAATGTCAAAGTATAGGCTGGAGTATGAAGTTGAAGAAATCTTTCTGAAAACAGAGCAAAGGCCAGTTGTGGTGGCTTGTGCCGATAATCCCGGTACTTTGGTATGTTGAGATGGGAGAATTGTTTGAGGCCAGCAATTCAAGACCAGCCTGGGCAACATAGTGAAAACCAGTCTCAAGAAGGAAGGAAGGAAGGAAGGAAGGAAGGAAGGAAGGAAGGAAGGAAGGAAGGAAAGAAAGAAAAAGAGAGAGAGGGAGGGAGGGGAGGGGGGGAAGAGGGAGGGAAAAGAAAATAAAGGAAAGGCAAGGCAGAGAGAAAGAAGAAAAGATAGCAAAAAAAAAAGTGTTGGAAAACAAAGAGAGAATCACAGGTCAATTCTGGGAATTTAGCATGTTAATAAATAAGAGTTTGAGAAAGAGAGCAGAAATAAAATAGATGATAGGAAACTATCAACAAAATAATCACAAGAAAAAGCCCATAAATACAGTATGTAAGTTTTAAGCCTAAAAGGCTCCCTAAGTACTTAGCTCATAGGGTAAAAACAGGTCCACATCAAGGCACATCACAGCAAAATTTCAGAGCAGAGGAAGAAAGTGGATCCCATAAGCTCCCAACAAGAAAGTTCAAAAGAAGGATGAATGGGGATTCCAGAATAACAGCTGAGCACTAGACATCATGGCAACTAGCCCAGATGGGAGCACTTCAACTCAAGAAAATATATATATTCAGGGCTTTCATCACCAAGATCTCTAATACCACTGCACTGTTCTTTTAACCCAAGGACAGAGAGAGTATCCAGGTGCACCTGGCCCAATTCCTATCTGTGCTTGACTTGTCTTTACTGTGTATGGGTCAAGTTTCTGCACTCTACACCTTGCTGCTAGGTCAGATGATGATGCCCATTTCACCCACAGAAGACCTGCTCCCAGGTGCTGGAGGTGGGACGAGGATAAAGAGCATCCACTCTTGTGTTAATCTGCTTAGGTTTTCATAACAAATACCACAGACTGGGAGGCTTAAATGACAAGAAAGTTATTGTCATACAGTTCTGGAGGCTGAAAGTCCAAGATCAAGTGACAGCAGGGTTGGTTTCTTCTGAAGCCTCTCTCCTGGGTTTGCAGATGGCCACCTTCTTGCTGTGTCCTCATGTGGTTTTTCCTCTGTGTACTCACATCTCTAGCAGGTCTTTCTGTGTGTCCACATTTCTCTTCTTATAAGGACACTGGTCAGGAACAGGGAAATAGGTAAAATAACTACTAAAAAGAGAAAGAAAAAACAAGGGAATGAGTAAAATCAAAGTTAAGAGAGTAGTTTCATCTAGAAAGTAGCAGATAAAATTGGAAAAGCATACTCAGAGGGCTTCTATTTTTTGACCTTCATGGTGGATGTGCAGTGTTTATTTCATCAATCTTTAAGCTGTAGATCTGCCTTTTATACGTCTAAATTTTAAAAAATAGAAAGTAATAGGATCTGAAGGCTAAGGAATGTGGAGTGCACTGAAAGAATAACGAGTAATTCTGCTTACCTGAAATAGACTAAGTTAAGGAGCATTTAAAAAGGAAGGTGTAAGTGAAGCCAAAACTACGGTGTTCAAGTTCTTGAATCTTAATGGTAGGAATAGTCAGATAGTAGTGTGTAACACCATTGATTGCCTTTGAACAGGAGAAAGATATCACCGGACTTGTGTTCTAGTAAGATGTATCTGGTAGTGGTGTATAGGCTGGAGAAAATTGCCCACTGGTGCTTCTTGGCTGTTGGAGCCCATTGCCCTAATTGAGGTGGGTTAAACTCTATGAAGCCACCCAAGCCAAATCTTCAGCATGCCGATGGATTTAGGGCCATTCCTCACATCTCCTCACCTTCCATTCTGTTGCAAAATAGCCCTGCTGCTTATGAATACAAATCTCACTGCCTATATATGCGGACCCAGGGGTCAATGGGAGGGAGGGATTGGTAGCTATGCTTGCATGGTATGTTGCCAATCTTGTGAAAGGCTTCAGTCTTTGCAAATGTAACTGAGCAGGCAGACTTGGGAAGAAAAGAACACAGGGAAGCCCTTTTTGGCTTTAGAAATCATAGCTTTCTTCAATGACCCCAAATACCCACCTGGCAGTGACATGACTATGAGCTTTGCTATGTGCAAATCCAATAAATCTCATGAGATAACATTAAGAGTGACCATCTAGTGGACTCCTTAAATGTACTACATGCTTTACATATGCTATCTCACTATCTCTGCTTCCACAAGGAGCTAATGGAGAAGACATTATAATATCTCATTGTACAGATGGAAAACTGAGGACTGGGGCATTAAATAATTTACTTGGGTTCATACGATTTCATGGTGGATCCAGGAGATATACCGCTTTTATCTGACTTTCAAGCACATAATTTTTCTACTATGCCATGTTACAGAAGAGATTTTTATCTTTCCACTTACCATTTTCAGTCCTAGCCTCATGAAGTTATGGGAAAACTCAGAAGTCAACTGATCTTTTAACCTGTGCTGCAAACCCAATTATGGCATTTTTTGAACAATGACCTCAACCCACTGCTTGCAACCCATCAGAGATGGCAACTTACTCCATTATTCTGGGAAGCTTTGACAAAAAGTTTATTGTTGAATGATAATCTACCTCCCTGTAAGTTCACTTACTTGTCTTTGTTTTGTGCTCAAGAGCAATTTAGAGCAGGTTCTCCTGTCTTCCTTGTGATAGCCTGTAGATATCTGAAGGTAGACATCATCATTTCAACATCCCTATTTTCTCACAGAGGACAACCTCATGCACTCAGATATCCTCTTACTTGTCAATGATTCTCTAGATATGTCACAGACAGAATGGACCATAACACTGCAGCTTTGGGCTAGCCCTAAACTGAACCCCATGGGTTGTCAACTCTTCATGTATGTCTTATGTCCCTCACCACATTCTGGAAGAGTCTGGAAGATTCTGGGTTCTAGATGGTTCATTGCCATTTTTATTTCACACTGCCTTGCAAATAGAAAGTGCTCAGTAGTATTTCTTTATCACCTGAATCATTTTCCCAGGGATATTATTTTCTCATCCTTCCTTGTGGTCCTTCACATGCTCTCCATTTTACAAAGAGAAGGCTTGAGGAATTTGGATTAACATGATAGGGCTGCTCCCTATAAGTCACATGCATCTTGAGATCCCTTGTAGGTAGTGATAAATGTTACAAGGTCTATGAAATACTTGTCAATAATGCACATGAACTATTTAATGTCAGTGTTTATTGTACTTTTTCTTTATTTTATTATGAAGAGGTAAGGTGCAAGTCAGGGTTAGGTACATTAGTAATCCATATACAGGTGAAGTGTGGGCCTCCAAGATGTCCTCACTTTGCCTGGTTTAGTATCAGGTACCCTTAATGAAGTTACATGCCTCCCTCCTCCAGGCAGTGTCCTGCTACTGCCAATTCCTCTCTTGTAGAATTCTGATGAATGCTCAGGACCCACTTATAAGTGAGAGCATGTGTGTTTATTGTACTTCAATCATAATTTACCTGGAATACATTCTGAAACACGAGTCAGAATCTAATTCTTTTTTGTATTAGTTATCAACTGCTGCCTAACAAATTATTCTAAAATTTAGTAACTTAAAACAACAATAATTATTATTTTGAGCATTGCTCACAGTTTCTATGAGTCAGATCTGGCTGAGCAGGTCTGGCTTAAGATCCCTTTTGAGGTTGCATCCTATGTCAGCCTAGGCTGAGTCATCTGAAAGCTCAACTGGGGCAGGGGGAGATTTAGTTTCCAGATAATTCACCTGCATGGCTGGCAATAGTAATGGCTAATGACAAAAGGCCTAAGTTCTTCTCCCTGTGGGCTTCTCCACAGAGCTGCTAGGATATCTTTACAACATGGTGACTGGCGTCCTTGAGAGCCAGCAATCAGAGACCAAGGCATAAATTCCAATAGATTTTTTGGAGTGAGCCTTGAAAGTCACATTCTGTTATATCTGCTATATTCTATGGGTTCCACAGACTAGCCCTGATTTCAAGTGGGAGGAGTTACAAAAGGGTCACAGGGATCAATTAAGATAACCTTAAAAACTTTGTGGAGTGTTTTATATGTAGCTCTTGGCTCCAATTCTAGTTGCAAGGCAGTGCACCATCTTCTTACAGAGGTGATTGCCCAAGCCTAGGGATTAGTTAGAAGAGGACAAACTACTTAAATTCATGAGGTTAAGATCATAATGATAACCATCCAGAAGTCTATAGTTCATTCATTAACTTGATTAAATACTTATTGAGCCTTGGCTATATATGTGGAGTACTTTTTTAGGTGCTCGGAATCTATCAGTGAGCAAAAGAAAACAATAGGCAAATTTATTGCTATGGTCTGAATGTGTCTCTCAAATTTAATATGTTGAAACTTAATCACCAATGTGACAGAATTAAGAGGTGGGGTCCTGAGGAGGTGATTAAGTCATGAGGGAAGAGCCCTCATAAATGGAATTAATGACTTTATAAAAGAAGTCAAAGGAAACACTCTTCCTTTTTTGCCCTTCTCCCATTTTCCATGTAAGGACACCGCAACAAGACACCACCTTGAAAGCAGAGAAAAAGCTTTCACCATACACTGAGTCTGCCCAATGCTTGGTCTTGGACTTTCCATTCTCCAGAACTGTGAGAATAATTTTCTATTGTTTATGAATTACCCAGTCTCAGGTGTTTTGTTAAAGCAGCACAAAAGGACTGACATATATCCATTCATCATCTGTCCTCTTTTTAGATTTTGTACAGTAGAGACTGATATCTCCAGATTTCTGAGCTTCGCAAAAATCACTGCTAATTTCAGAACCCCATACATGTGAAACTAAAGCAAAAATAATAGCAGCAATTATTATTATTGCATAAATAGCACTTGTTGGACACTTACTATGTACCAGGTATGTACTAAGCAGTTTACATCTATTTTACCACTTGATACTCTTAATAGCTCTATGAAGTAAGTGCTATTATTATCAGCAAATACCAATGAGGAAACTGAGGCTTAAGGAGATAAATTGTCCAAAGTTATTACCTACAGTTCGTAAGTGGGAGATCTAGAATTCAAACCTAAAACTGTCTTACATCAAAACCTGAGTTCTCAAGTTGATGAATCATCCCCTAGAAGACACTGAAACTCAAATGCCTCTAGAAGCAAGGTAAATGATGTAAGGGGAGGACTAATGAGACAATAGGGAGTAGTGAAGGCATTGGTGAGCTGTCAACTCATGTCTGTCTCAAGGCATTAAAAAATTCACATTTTTCTTTTTCTTTTTTTCCTTTTTTACGGTTTTTTTTTTTTTGAGTTGAGGTCTCACTCTGTCACCCAGGCTAGAGCGCAGTGGCATGCTCACAGCCACTGCAGCCTCGACCTGCAGGTCTCAGGTGATCTCTCTGCCTCAGTCTTCCAAGTAACTGGAACTACAGGCAAGTGTTACCATGCCTAGCTATTTTTGATTTATTGTAGAGACAAGGTCTCACTAAGGTGCTAAGGCTGGTCTCGAACCCCTGGGCTCAGGTAATCTTCTCACCTCAACTTCCCAAAGTGCCAGGTTTACAGGCTTGAGTCACCGCGCATGACCTCACATTTTTCTAACACACCATGCTAGCCAAACAAAATACATCCTGGGGCCAGATTCCACTAGCAAGATCCACGTTTAAACTTTAAGTGTTGTGTGTTCAGTTACATTAATTTCTCAACCACCAGAGTCTTTAACAATCTTGTGCGGCTTGGTTTTGAAGCAAAGCTCAAACGTCAAGTGTTAGTTTTTCATTATGAATGAGACTGTGAGGACAGAAAATGACTAAGACTTCATTCCTCATTTATTCACTCAACAAATACTTATTGAGAGCCTTCTATATGCTAGACTTTAAGGTTAAAGCAATGAGACTAAGAGGCATGGTTCCTGTCTTCTTAGAGTCAAGGATACACTTCAAGAGAAATACTCAATGTTTCTCAAACTTATTTCCATATTTTGGAAGACCCAAGTGTTCTAAGGAAAAGAGTTTAAGAAGTACTTTGCCCTAAACAAGCAGATACAGGATCACAGTACTTTTGTTGAGTAGACATACCTCGTTTGGCCAGCATAGTGATTTATAAAGCTTTGGAAGTGTCTTTAGAAAAAGCCTGCACTCTGCTGTTGGCCTCAGCATCACCTGCCTTAAACAATGATATTGCCTAACAGCTCCTGAACACAGTTGCATGAGCAGCCCCTTTTCACAACATAGAATTCCTGATGCTCTGAAATCCTCATGGTTTTGGGCAGAAACTAAGAAAGAATAAAAATATATGATTTAAATATTTCTGGCAGAGAGGAAGCTAGGCAATAATTGGAAAGAAAAGAGCACATGCCAAGATAGGGAAACATCAGACATTACAGGCATCTCTATGGAGTAATAGGAAGCAGAAGTATTGTCATGGGAAGATGACAGGAGACAAGCCACAGCCAATAAAATGAAATTGCTGATCCATGTTGCCCTAGGATGTAGTCAAATCGGGGTTCTTTATAAATAGGATTGCCAGATAAAATATAACATTTCCAGTTAAATTTGTATTTCAGATAAACAAAAAGAAAACACTTTTTTAGCATAAGTATGTTCCAAGTATTGCAAGGATATATAATATACAAAAAAACTAAGAAATTATTTGTTCTTTATCTGAAAGTCAAATTTAACTGAGTACTATGCATTTTTATTTACTAAATCTGACAACCCTAATCAAGGGACAACTAGCCAGTGGCCTAATGGCAACTGTGGGTTTAATTTTTTTCTAATGTGGAGGAAAAAAAACTAGAGGTCATCTCTCACCTTTAGATGCTCCACTAGCGGCCTGATTCTTATAGTAAAGACAATGAAATACAGCAAGCATTAGAAATGCAGAGAGGCTAAAGTCAAACTCTGTGAGAACAGAATCTGTGGCTTTGGGCCTTATAAATCATCTATTCTCACTTTCTGAAGGAATCTTACAGAAATGGCCAAAGTAGTGGCTTAGTTGTAACCAGATGGAAAATAGTAATCACTGCTCAGAGGACAGCAGATAGGCCTCTGGTGATGTATCTTGCTTTTGGACAAAGAAGATGTATCTAGAGGCTGGCCATACAGAATGGCAGTCCAAATCTTGGCCAAAAGTCAGAGGAAGAAAAGAAAACTGTTGGGTAGGTTTTTTTTCAACATCACCAATGCTTGCTGTGCTTTCTTCTAGGAGCTTAGAAAAAAGAAAAAAAAATTGCTCATTATTAAGATTTATTATAAAGTATATCAAATTCCACAAAAATGTGTGTGTGTTTAAGAATGCAGTCTTGGTCATTTCTCAGACTATGGTTTTCTTCCTTGGAAAACCTTGGAATTGGAATGACGACCACTGTTGCACTTTGAGATTAAGTTGGGATTCATCGAAGAGAATTCTCGCCATGATGATATATCATCCTCAAGGACTTTCATAAACAGATGGGAGTCTCACCATGCAAAGATTTCTTCCCTGGACATATTGATATTCGAGCCACAACAGTTTAAAAAACAAATCAAACTTTCACTTTAGGAAATTCTAACAGGAAAGAGAGGAGGTTGTGGAGAGTTTTCAGGGCCAATTTTTCCATTTCATATCCAGACAGAGGAAACATGAGATGTAGGGGGCTGTGTACCTCTGATTTCCTTTCTTTGAGGGCTTCTTTGCCCTGAGGCTCATTCATATTTTACAAGGGTGTGCTTAGGGCACACAGGGGTATGTGTGTATAGATGTTATGCGTGTGTATGTGTGTGCATGTGTGCGCACGCGTGCGCGCATATATTGCTGCGTGATAAATGCATTTGCTTCTACCATCTCCTGTGATAAGGAGATATCGCACCTTTGTACCCCAGTTCTTTTGTCTTTCAGGGAAAAAACTAATATAACTATTCTCATACTAAGGTCTTGTGATTGTTAATTATATGTCAGCTTGGTTAGCCACAGTAACCACCTATTTGGTCAAATCAGTCTATATGTTGCTGCAAAGGCATTTTTAGATGAGATAAACACTTAAATCAACAGGCTTTGAGTAAAGCAGATTACTCTCCATAATGTGAGTGGGCCTCATTCAATCAGTTGAAGGCCTTAAAAGACTGAAGTTCTCTGAGAAGAGGAAATTCTACCAGCAGGCTACCTTCAGACTCCAGCTACAACATCTTTTCGCTGGGTCTCCAGCCTGCCAGCTTAGTCTGTGAATTTCGGACTTCCCAACCTCCAAAATTGCATGAGCTAATTGTTAAAATCACTCTCTCTCTCTCTCTTTCTCTCTCTCTCTTTATATATATGTATTTGGTTTATCATATTTGTGTTATATAATGTATGTGTAATATAATAATGTGTGTAATAAATTTAATATACACATGCATCTATTACACACACAAATTTATACACATTTGTATAACATGTATTATACACACATATACATATGTCTATATATACTGTACGAATATATACATAACACATATTATATTTATACATGAATGCACATATCCTATAGGTTCTGTTTCCCTGAAAAACCCTAATAAATACAAGTTCTTTTCCCCAAAATTTGATCAAATAAAATGGCCAAATCCCACTTTATATTATATGATCAGTTCCTGAAATGTTCCTGGAATCTTCTCTGAGTTCTATATGGTTTTCTGGACTCTTTGTCTTGAATTAAAGGAGGTGTACAGAAGTTCACATGCATACTCAGCCTTGACCAGAGATTCCAAGGAGCTGCATGGGCCTCTCCTTCCATCTCTTTTGCCAGAAAAGGTGAACTCACCTACAAACGTGCCTTCTCTCCCACAGTCTGGAGCTTGGGTTCCAATATCAGAGACGAAGACAGGGAGTTTATTTGAAAAGCTAGCCAAGAAGCAACCGCTGCTACTCTTACTGAATGTGTGAAATTTTTGCACAGCTACAGGCTTCAAGGAGCCTTAGTGTGAGGAAGAGGACCAGTAGGCTGGATCCCAGGCTCTCCAGAAACTTCAGAGCTATGAATCAGAATTCAGCTGAGTTGTATAACCTTCACGAAGACCGTGGAGCCAAGCTAGGGGATGAGCATGAGTCTGTGATCAGACCTCTGTGGATGACATCACTGTCACCCAGATGGCATTAAACAGATTTGGCTTCAAGCAGACACTGAGTCACATGTGCCCTGGGTGTGTCAAAAATCCACCAGTGAGGTTAGCTCAAACATTCACGTTTTGCTTTCCTATGCATAGGTATCAAAGTGAGTGCAGGCCCCTCAATACCATAATCCATTATCAAAAACCGAAAGCATCTGGTTGGAGTTTTAAACTTTCTACATGGAGAAACGCATCTGGTCCCAGTTTGCTGCAAAGAAATCAGTTTTGTTCTTTTACTCAGCCCAGCTACAAAAGCCACTGGGACAGCCTGGGCTTCACTTATTCTAAGAATTTGCAGCCCTTCCGCACCGTTAGTGCCATTCCACTGCTTGGGAGCTAAAGCAAAACAGGGAGTCTGAAATTCCACCAGTTCAGAATGGCGAGGCTGGGAATTAGCAAAGCAGTTCTGGTCCCTCAGAGAAATCTCTGGACAGATCATGTGTATAAAAGAAAAAAAAATCGTTTATAATAGATTGTCTCAGAACCAATCTTTTAGGATTGTGCAAAGCTGAAGTATCGACTAACTTTCTGTTCATTTCAAAGGCAGGACTCAGTCATAATTTATCTCTTTGATTCCACTGACCATCAGCAGTTGTGGCCATTTTCTGCGCGGCCATGGAGAACAGTTAAATGATGATGTCCGTACCCTCCTTGACTTCTTTTCCAGCCTGTTTCAGCAGTCTCACCAGGCACTTCCTGTCTCCCCAGCTCCACTGTCTGGCACTTATTTCAGACAAGTCAATATGTTTAAATTATATCTGAACTCAGGGTAATTAATCATAAAGCTTTATGCTTTGTAATGTGTTTTTTTTTTTTTTTGACTTCTGGTTGGCATTCCACTGAATCACAATTAAAAAGAAAAACCTATCCACAATGTATTCTGATTATCACTTAAACATTCAAGCTGGGAATCCTTTCTGGACAAGCTACACAAGGAGGACATTGAAAACCTCTGCTTTTTTAGGAATCCAAATAAGAGGGTCAAGATGGCATTTCGGGAAATGTTAAGTGGATCAAAGGAAAGACCCATATGAGCTGGCTGAGTCCCAATGTGCAGAAACAATCTAATTTGGAAACATAAAAGTCAGGTGATGAGTTGTCTTTTTAATGCGTTTTGCAAACAGAGCAAAGGCTTTGAAGCTCACCACGTAATTATGCCACAGGACTGTATTGGATACATGTTACTGAAGATTGATAGGTGCTTCCTTTAAGTGAATAGAGATCTCCTCTAGTTTGAATGGCCATCTTATACCACATGACCTTAGTATTCAGTTTCATCATTCCTATCTAGTCTAAGGCTAGTACCCATAGGATGTAATTTCTGTCTCTCTTGGAGGTAGATTGATATTCAGGTTATCAAGCATCAGTGAAAATTTTCTCTGTAAGTGAAGTGAGTGAAGATTACCATTTATTATGATTTGTTTCTTCCCACAGAACCCTTCTGACACCAAATATGTAGTTGTTTGGGTTTTTTTAGTCCCCACATCACTTCTCTTGACACCGGCTGTGTGTCCTATAATTTAATTCTATTCAATTTTATGCTGTCTACCTGGAGTTAGTGTTAGCTCCCACAAGTTAAGAGCTCAGTCCCACAGGACTGCTTCCACTTCAGACACCAATTGCAAGTCCCAGGACCCCCATAGGTAGGACCAACTGGCTATATATTAAGGGTTCCCATGATTCCCTCTCCAGATTTGCTAGAATGGCTCACAAAACTCAAAAAAACTATTTACTTAAATTTACTGGCCTATTATAAAAAATACAGTTTAGGACAGCCAATGGAAAAGTGCATAAGGCAAGGTATGGGGGGCTTCATGGAGACTCCATGCCCTCTCTGGTCATGCCACCTTCTCAGTACAATTAGCCTTCTACATCCACAGTTTCTGCATCTGCTAATTTAACCAACCTTGGATCAAAGATATTTGGCAAAACTAAAATAAAATATTCAACAATAAAAATAAAACAAATTTTAAAAATACCGTATAAAGACTATATAATATTTACATTGCATTAGGTATTATAAGCAATCTAGAGATAATTTAAAGTATACAGAAGGATGTGCATAGGTTATATGAAAATACTACACCATATTGTATAAAGCATTTTGGTGTCTGCAAAGGGTCCTGGAATCAATCACCCCAGTGGATACTGAGGTACTACTGTTCTTCAATGCATACACCAACCTGGAAGCTTTCTAAACCCCTTTGTTTAGAATTTCCATGTAGGTCCCATTACATAGGCATGACTGATGGAATCATTGGCCGTTGGTGATTGACTCAATTTCTAGTCCCTCTCTCCTCCTGGGAGGTCAGGGCATGGGGCTGAAAATTCCAATCCTCTAATCACATGGTTGGTTCCTCTGGCAACCAGCCCTCATCCTAAAGCTATCTGGGGGCCCACCAAGAGTCACCTCATTAGCATAAACTCAGATATGGTTGAAAGGAGCTTATTATGAATCATAAAAGACACTTCTCTCACCCCTAACACTCAGAAAATTCCAAGAATTTTAGGAACTTTTGTGTCAGGAACCAAAGAGATAACCAAATATGTATTTCTTATTATATCACAATGTCACACCATCCAAAGCACTTCAAAAGATATGGGGAAAAGGGTAAACTTAAAAAAAAAATAGAGCTGGAAACTCATTTAGAGATATGGCCTTCCAAAAAAATGACCATGTTAGATACATTTCAGAATTTATAAAAACTATACACACCATGGCATCAGTCAGGAGTCAGTGTGGCAAAAAGATTCTCTAGGTATTTTAAGCAGAAAGAAATGCAATACAGGGAATCAGGTGCTTTCAAAATCACTGGAAGAGCTGTAGGGGCAGGTTCTGGGCTAGCCTTCTGGAATGACTCCCAGAACCATGTAATGCTGATACACAAAGGAAATGATGAAAAAGCACAATAATAGCTATTACAGGGCAGTATAGCTTATTTATTTATAAAACATCTTGAGGTAAGATTAGTCTTACTATTTGAAGTGCTGTCTTCATTTAATGTAGGCCTTGATATAACAACAAAAACAAAAGTGAAAATTAACAAAAAATAAAATCCCACCTTAACCTAATGTTCATGCACATTCTCCAAGTTTCATTTTTTCTATGATTCTTGCTATTCTGAGGTGGGTATTTAAAAACACACGCACAACTAGAAATAAAACAATTTATCTGATGTAAAAGAATGACCATTAGGGAAGCTAATGGTAGGTTATTTATTTGGGTAGATCCCAAAGGAGGCAAATATAAAATGGTCATCTCTCTACATTATAATTGTAATGCTGTAGGAGAAAGTATTCGCTAGACTCAGCTAATATATATATATATATATATTTGGAGCTGTGGTACAATTCAGGATTAGGTACATAAGTGGTCATCACACAGGTGAAGTTTGGGACCTCCCTTTGGTCCCCACTTCGCCTGGTTTGGGATCAGGTACCCTTATCGATGTTTGGTGCCCCCTACCCCTCAAATTCTGAGACATGAGGAGGTCCTTAAAAATATTCTAGGACAGGTATGGTAGATTATTACTGCATCTATTTTGGTCAATAAAGTTTTATTAAGACACAACTACATCTATTTGATTAATTGCTGTTAATGACCATTTGCATTCCCATGGCAGAGTTGAGGAGTATCATAGAGCTAGTACAGGCTACAAAATCTAAAATATTTACTATCAACCTCCTTTAGAGAAAAGTCCATTGACCTCTAATTTAGGGTAGCAGGGACCACCTGTAAGATTTGTAGATGTCAGTTCTCAATATCAATACAGATTGGAACAAACTGTTACTGTACCGTTAACACTGAGTCACAGAGGAGAATCATATTTTCCACAAGAAAAGGCTATATTTTTCTATTTGACAGCACAGACTTGCTTTCTGATTAATAAGAGGACTGAGCAGGAAGCACTTGCTTTTAAACATGTGGATATAAATGAGTCCAAGCTCCTACAGCACTGCATGACGGACAATAAGTCAAGAGATAGTGTGCTGGGGCAAGAAAGGTGTCTGTTTGAGAGAGCCAGCAAACCAAGAAAGGTGGACTAATGTCCTAAAGAACCATCTTCAGTTAGTATGAATTTTAGGCTCCTTTCATGACAGGAGAAGGGGGAAGAGGGAGGGGGTTAAGGTCATGAAGTGACAGATGACCACAGCCACCTGGGTGACAGTGAGGGTCCAAGGAGGTTATGGAACTCCTTTGCCCTTAATCAGGTTACAGTGCTCCTGTAAATCTCTAACATGACATTGTTACTTGTACATATACCCTCCTTATCTCCTCAGGGGTTAATTTTGAAGAGGGACTACAACTACTACCATCCTTGCTTTAAAGTTAAACACCAAATGTCTCTCTATACAGTTAATTGGTCTACATGCAGAGCAAAATGGATTTAGACACACTAGACCTCCTTTTCACTGCTACATGGATAGCCAAAGAAAGCAGGTTTTCAAAGATTCTAGATTCAAAAGCAAAGAAACTTTTTAGATCAGGGCTGTTCAATAGTATTTCCTGCAATGATGGAAAAGTTCTGTGTTTAAGTTGTCCAACAGACTTGAACTGAATGTTCAATTTTATTTAATTTTAATTAGTTTTAATTTCAATAGCCACATGTTTCTAGTGGCTACTATATTGGGCAGTGCAATTCTAAAACATAACCTTTAAGTCTTGTGTGTTCTTGGTTGTTATATCAGTCACTAAAACCTGCTAAAAGATTAAAATCAGATAAAAGATTCCCATGTAACTGATTGGGATACAGACAGACTCATAAATCAATAAAGATCTCAAAAATATGTTATAAAAAGTCAACTGAAATTTTATAGAAATATTTTATAGAAATATTAGCAGCACATAAAATCTAAACTGTGAAGGCAGTAAAACCCGGAAGAGTGGAAGGGTGCCATTAGGTTTCAAATGTTGAAGACATTTTCAACTTTGGGAGACTCAGGTTTCTAGGATTGAGAAATCTCCTTTCGCATGAATTCGAGATCAAGACTTTTAACTTAGTTTATGAAGAAATATTTTAAATCATTGATCAGTTCTAAACACTCAGATTTACTGTCCACATTTTTCTTTCTGGCTCACGTCATATTTATTTGTTAAGTTTGTTTTTTCTTATTATCTTAAGTGATGTTCTTTCTTATTTGGACAGTCAATAATTTTGAGAAAGTTATGTCATATCTGCTTTTCACCATTACCCATCACCCCAATACAAAATATCTAGTGTATCACCTCAAGTCATGTCTGAGTACAAACAGACAATTCATTTCTATTTTTCCTTATTGTATCTTTCTGGATGTGAAAGAAACAGATCGGAAACTCCCAACATACCCACTCATGACCAACTCAAAGGAATATGAGGAGTGACAACCCAGCTGCCAACGTCCCCTGTTCCAGACTCACATGTCTGTCAGATTAACAAGATATGGGCCACATTTTTCCAGCTGGACATCTGGGCTTTGCAGCTGCCACAAGGACCCCATGTGGCTTGAAATGTCAGCTTCACTCTGAGATTGAGTCAAGAAAAGGAGAAATGGCAGAATTTTGTGTACCTGAGCCACCCCATATGACCACTCCTACCCTATACCTGTGTCAAATCTCAGAGAATATAATATACACTGGAGTTGTAACTGTGTCACAAAATGCCAAAATGACATATTTGGGAGGTAACCAACAGAAACTTGCCCCTGTGGCATCGAGTAAGTTCTGTGGCTATAACCAAGTTTGGGGCAATTGTTCCCTTTGAAACTTAAAATCTAAGAAAGGAAAAAATGACTTTAAGTCTGTTTAATAATGTCTGACATCCTTTCTTCTTCCATGCAGGGTCATTGGCAAGATGGGTTAGACAGAACACAACAGGTTCAGTGATGCAATTTCTCAAACTTCAGTTGACAATCTTTGTAGCACTTCTCCTTCCAAGATGATAAGGACTTTTCAAAAGAATCTTATGTGTTTAAATCTCCAGACAATGGAGAAATACATAAAGCTCTAGACAGAAACAACAAAAGATTTCTTTGCAGCAACACTGTCCATTACATGTTAGAAAAGGGAGATCCCTTTCTCTACTACCTTCATCAGAAATCTAAAGGACAACTACCAAGCCCGTCACTGATCGTTTTATTCAGAAACGATACTGCAACTTTAAGGACATCAAAGGGATGGTTTCACTCTACAGCAGGCTGGAACTCGCCTTAGGAGGTGTAATGATAACTGTGCAAAGTCAAAACCACCAGTCCATTCAGGTTCCAATCATAAACAAAACGTCCGTGTGATGGATACAATTTCTGACTGTGACTGTTTCTACATTCGCCACGGCAGTGCAAGTTTCCAGAACGATTGTGGCTGGAATTTTGGTCTAAACTGATTAGTCATGGTCCCCAAAGTCACTGTAATCGGAGTAACCAATACTCCTGTGTTTCTGCCAATTGCGCTACTGTGTAGACAAACTATGGATGATAACATTGGCTTAGTTGCAATTGGAATGGCCTCCAGTGGACCAAACTGCCACATGCAAAAGACCTTGTCATTTTTATCAAGACAGAGATGCCTGCTGAATTTTAGTGCTACTGTGTCTGGATATGTTTTTCCTGGACGCTCACTGGGAAAGTCCTTCAGTTAAGGGCAACAATGATAGAAGAAAGAACGCTGGAAGTCAGAGACCCGACAACCCACAAGTCTCTCTCAAATGGGCATATGAAAAGCTACTTTATGACTTGTTTTAGGACTCAAATGAGTGTATATAAGTGTCCTTGATAAATGGTGAGCAAGTAAAAAATGTCAACTATAAAGTGCCTTAATGGTATCATTGAACTAGAAATAGCTATATGAGGCCAACACCAATTGTTTTAAACTTTTCTGCTAACCAGAGGTATAATTTTCTACCTTCAAACTTTTCTCGAGCCACACAAGCACTATTCATTCTGGCTGCCCCATCTTACAATGTGTGTATAGAATCAGCCTTAATACTCTGATTGCAGGGACGAGGCTTGTCCCTGTAGCTCACTTGAAACTTATTTCCTGCTGTTGTTGCAGTAACTCCATTTTTCCCAAAAGGGCTGTGATATAAAGAAAGCCACTATGTAGCTAAATCAGCCTGCAGCTAACAGACAAAATCCCCAGGTGAACATTCAAATTCCAATCTATTATGTGGTTCCTTCTCCAATCAGAATCATACCCACTTTCCAAGTATCATGGATTGAATTGTAACCCCATTCCCTCAAATTCATATGTTGAAATCCTGACTCCCAATACTTTAGAAAACAAACTTATTTGGAGATAGTATCTTTACAGAGGTTATCAACTTAAAATAAGTTTGTTAGGGTGGGCTCTAATTTAATAATGAATGATGTTCTTATATAAAAGGGAAAATTTGGAGACAGACATGCATGAGGAATGCTGCATTAAGATAAAAGCAGAAATTGGGTTGATGTTTCAACAAGCCAAGGAACACCAAAGAGTGTCAGTAAACCACTAGACGCTGGGGTAGAAGCATGGAACAAATTCTTCCTCACAGTCCTAAGAAAGAGCCAACTCTGCTGACACCTTGATCTTGGACTTCTGGCCTCCAGAACCATGAGACTAATTTGTCATTTAAGCCACTTAGTTTGTGACACTTTTGTTACAGCAGCCCTGGCAAACTAATACACTCTGAAGGGTTATCCTGTAACTGGGAAAGTTGGGTTATTCTGTAGGAGAAAGGAAAAAGAATGAGAGGAAAGAACTAATGTTGCTTCAAAACACACTGTATTCCAACGGCTTTACATTGTTATGTTACATCATTTGATTCTCATCAAAGCCCTACAAAGTAGGTATTACCTCCATTTTGCAGATGAAGAAATTGCAGCTTAGAGAATTTAGTTAATTTTCCCCATATGCTGCTGGTAACAAATAGCAAAACTAAGCACTGTACCCAGATCTGGTTCTGAAGGACCATGCTGTCCCTACTTCTTCACTGTGCCTTTAGACTCTCGGAATGGAGTCTCATGTCATCTCAGAATTTTCGCTCTCTTATATTGTCTTGATAGAAATTCAGTTTCTTGGTCCATCGACTACTTAGATTCATACCACCTGGACGCAGAACTAACTGCAAAAAAGAAGGTGAGGTTTTAAATTTGACATTGTTTTCTGGTTGCATGATCATTTTCCAGTCCCCTAAATTGTAATTAGAATTGTCTTTCCTAACCGGGTGTGGTGGCTCACGCCTGTAATAGCAGTACTTTGGGAGGCAGAGGCAAGAAGATTGCCTGAGTCCAGAGGTTTGAGACCAGCCTAGACAACTTGGCCAGACCTAGTCTCTACAATAAATCAAAAAGAAAAAAAAATTATCTGGGTGTGGTGTGCATGCCTGTGGTTCCAGTTACTTGGAAGGCTGAGGCAGAAGGATCATTTGAGCCCAGCAGGTCGAGGCCACCATGGCCACGAGTATGCCACTGCACTCCAGCCTGGACACAGAGTGAGACTACTACTAAGAGAGAGAGAGAGAGAGAGAGAGAGAGAGAGAGAGAGAGAGAAAGGGAAAGAAAGACTACACTTTAAAGAGATTGGCAGTAGTAGGGCATATAACATCAGTAAGGGTCTCTGATCTCATACCAGGCAAAGTGGGGACCAAAGGGAGACCACTTGTATACCTAATCCTGAATTGTACCCCACATCTTTAAATTAAAAAAAAAATTTTTTTTTAAAAAGACTTGTCTTTCTTGAAGAAAGCATGATTGAGTGCTTTCTAGTCTTCTTCGGAGTTTGAGATATAGAAGGTGATGTTGTCACTCTGATGGCAAAATGGCTAAACCATAGAAACGGACTTGACATCAGTTTCTGATTGGCTGGAGTAACGCGATAAAATCTGGAGCTCTTTTATGTCAAGGCAAGTTCTTGGCAGAACCCACCCCATCTCCACTCAAAATCCAAGTACTTTTTTGCATCTACCATCCATAGAAACAAATTTGCTATTGTTCCTGCTCTCACTTTTATGTTTTAACTTTGGTGAAGGCTGAGAGGTGCTGGAGAGGAGAAATTTGTGAGCTTTGTGTCTCATCTACATAATGCAAATTTCTGTGGAGACCTATTGGAAGCCAGTATAAAGAAAACATAAAACATGATAATTCTTCTCTGCCCTTGGCAGTTTGGGTAACTTCAGTTGCATGGCCAGCTTCAGTTTGTTTCAGGAAGGAAGACATGGAAAAAGAAGGCAGCTGCAAAAGCATCTGTCCTCAACTCTGATACACGAGGGAACTGAGTGGAAAATTAGATGAGATGTTAAAGTGGTTAAGAACTCCAGCTTGGGGGTCAAAACTAGGCTCAGATTGCAGCTCTCCTTTATTATCTTCAGGAAAACTACTTAATTTCACCAGGTTTAATTGCTTTTGCTAAAAAAAAAATACATGGGGGAGAGGGGAAGGATTTTTAATTCAAATTCCATAGGACTGGCAAAAAGATTAATTTAAATGACACAGTTTATGTCAAGGGTGTGGCATAGAGTAGGTGCTCAAAAATAGTAACTCTAATAATGATGAGGCTAGAGAGTACATCCTTTGGCTTCCTCCCAGGTCTGAGCCAAGGAGGACAAGTCATCCTCTCTGCATTGTGCATCCCACCCAACTGTAAGTGGGGCTGACACCTCCCTTGCTTACTCGAAAGATGCTTATTGTTGTTTTCTACAGTTTTGGAGGAATCCTTGGGCAAATTTCTGCCTTTGTAACCTCTGTTTTGTGGCGTTAGACTGGAATGCACAGTTATGCAAGTTGGAGCCCTGCTGGTAAGAACTGCAATACTCAAGCTGGAGCTAGACTCTCACCTCGATGACACACAAGCATCAGCTGCAATCTGCCTTTGAATTGAGGGCTCAGTGTGTCTAAGCATTCAAAAATACCTCTTCCATCTACAACCTAGAATTTCCAACTGACTTACAGTGGTTGAGAGCACCACTAACCCTCCCAAGAGAGCAAATGGAGAAGTACCAGAGGTCTAGGTTGTTGGCCTACAGCCATAAAGCAGGATATTGGAAGAGTTCAAAAGTGGAGCTCACATTTCTAAACTGGGGAAGCAGGAGTAGCATTGCCCCTCTAGGGAGTGGTTGAAAACTCAAACAGATTACTCCCAAGCACTCCTCTAGCCCTGAGTAGACCTCCTTAGGCCCCAGTTATACATGGACCTGCCTGAGTTCCCTATGGCTGTCATTGTTTTTAAGGGATTTGGGCCTGGAGGCCAACTTCCTGGTCATTGCCAAGCATGAGTCTGTGTGTCCATGGCACAGAAGGAAGAAGATACTCACCAGATCTATTGTGAACAGGTACCACCCAGATATCCAATGATAACAAAAAGATAATAATAATAACATTCTAACCTGGTATGATTTGATTTCTAAATTGAGATTATTTTAAAAACTTGTCAGAGCTCTCATGTCTAAGCATTTGTCTATTTGTTCAACAGACATTTTTTATGTACTTAAGATATATCAGGCTCTGCACTGGGCACTGGAAATATAAAGGTGAATGATAGAGACATGTCCCTGACCCCATAAAGACTACACTCCAGTCTGTGAAGACAGACAAATGAAATGTTAGGACATTAGAAGGTGACACACATCATTTATATTGGTATCTCCAGTAGAGACTATACAGTGATGGGCCCAGAGCAACAACTCAGTAAAAGATTTATAAATAAATATTTAAAAATAATCAACATGTATTGAGTATATATTATGTATTTGCTATTTTCTAAGCATGTATTAACCTGATATTTTCTAAGCATGTATGATCTAATTTTACACATATAATTTGTTTAACGAATTGTTACACATAATTGAATATATTTAATTCATTCATTTAAGAAATGTACAAGCAATGTACACTCAGCCCTCAAAGCTACTGTTCTGAACACATACAAGAAAGAACAAGAATAAACAATAATGCAGATGAGTTTTGGGTTAGGCATCAAGAGATCGATATAAACATGAGAGGGAAATGGTTTTTGCAATTGCCATAGGAATAAGCTGAATTCAAATCCTAAATCCACCCCACAGCTGAGTGATCTCACACAAGGAATTCAGTCTCTCAGGCCTCTTGTTCCTAATCTGTAAAACAGATTGAAAACACCCACCTGATGAGTCTATTGGGAGCGTTACATCAGATTCTATAGATGAGAAAGTGTTCCTGAGCTGGAAGCATCCTCAAAATAGTAATTGCTATTATTTAGGACCCATTAAGAGGCAGGAGAACATAGAGGGAAGTTAAACTTAGAATCAGAGTCCCTAGTTCTAAGTCTGGTCTCCATTAGTCTGTTGAAATATGTAAATATAGGGATTATTTGAGATGATGGTTAAGATGCCTTAGTATAGAGCTACTGTTGTATAATGGGAAGGGGAAAGCAAGCCCTCCCTGGGAAATGAGTCACCAAAAGCTTTCTAAGAGTATCTGGATAATCTTTGTGAGTTTAAATGAACCGAGGGAACTGGATGAACTCCCAGAACCCTCCTCTCCTGGGAGCCTAGGTTCATCTCATGTGGGTGTGAAAAGCATATGACTGACTCTAACTTCCCTAGAATAAACAAGCCTCACCTGTGGATGGACTCCTGGGGCCAGTGGTGGCTAACAGAGGAGCTACTACTTGACAAGAAAGAGAGAGGGTGGACAGGCATGACTTTCTTCATTCTCAGAGCCAGGGTGGTCTCAGGTCCAGGACAGGTGTGGGCAGTTCTCAGAAAGAAACAACTAGCCATTTGCACAACATCAGACTATTTGAAGAAAAAATTAATAAAATGCCCTTGTTGTCTGGACAGTGTATTCTTATTCTTCCTTGAATAAATATGCACAAGGCATAGGCACAGTGGGTTAAAAGATCATTCAGACAGCATTGTGTAGGCTTTATAACAAATTCTCACTTCCTTGTCCTTGACCCACAGAACATGAGGCATGTTTTGTATGTGTTAATTATTTTTAATTTTTAAAAAAAGTGAATGCAGAGTCCATAAGCCCTCAAATGCACTGCACAAGTTAATTGGGTATGTTTGACCCTTCACTTTTGAAAGTTTGTGTATGCCAAAGAAACTATGATACATTTGTGACTGGGTTTAGGATTAATTCATTAAGACCCTAGTTCAAAAAGAGTTAATTGATGTCAACCGCCATCTCTTTAGACTGTAAAAAGTTTTTAAAAATGAACTTGATATCACAAGAGTTTCCATTTTAGGGATTCAAAACTCTCAACTTGTGAGGTTAGACACTTGGCAAAGCCTGTCTGCCTCTGCCTTTGCTATGAACAGAACATGTGCTATTTTGAAATATAAATCTCCACAAGTAGAATGCAATTCTGATTCACACAGCTGAATTTATGACTCCTTAGGTTAAAAGTTAGAGAAGGTATAACAAACTGGCAAATATGTGTAACAAGTCACTGTTTGATTTACAAGGGAAAACTGTAATGGGGGCCCACTTGCCTGGTATTTTAGAAAGCTTATTTTTTATTTTATTTTATTTTGTCTACAAGCCCTGGTCCTACTGTCCTGGTCAAGCGAGAAGAGCCATAGGACCACACATATGGGATCAATATAATGACTCACCTGAGGTTGATTTTCAGACCGTGCTTGCTAAAATTAAAACCAAAACACAACTGCAGAAGTTCCAAGACACCTCTGTATGTCTCATGGCCCTTCATCACTTACACTGATGTACTGTGTTACACATTTTATCTAATCAACTGACATTTTAAGGAGTAGAGAATTCAACAAGAATAACAACGTGGTGTCAATTTAGTCTTACACACACACACACTTTCTAAATACACCATCTCCTATTTGGTCCTCAGCCAGGTCAAGGCATTTCACTAATTTGCTAGTCATTAAAAAGATATTTTTATACCCAGCCTGTAATATTATACTCTTCAGTGATTAAGATAGCTCCCAACAGAATTCCAGACTCAAAAATGAACCCTGGGGAGTTGAATTGCAATTATGATACTTTAAATAATTCCACAAAAGTAGAACCACTGTTAAACAATTTATGGTCTTGATCTTGTCACAGATCTACTGAAATCTTCACATCACTCAAGATAAATATTTTCAAACAGAAAAGGAATCATTATTCCCCCCCACCCCACCCCCACCCCACCACCACCCACTATCCCAGGCTGAAGATACAAAATTAAAGTTTCCAGAGGTTTGTCTTGTTTTGAGGTCAGAGCCTCGCAGGGGCATTTGTGACAGCCTTGGGTAACCTGCCAGAATAAAACACTTTGGTTGACATTTGACTCTACTTGTCTGATTTGTACATCTCTAAAAGTAGAGCTGAGAGCAGGTGAGGGAATAACTTTTGACTGAATTTATCTGAATGTTTGTAAGAACTAGATCCATGGCTCTCAAACCTCACCATGCATCAGACTCACCTGCAGGGACTTTTTAAGCACATATTTCCTGGCCCCAACCCCAGAATTTCTGATTCAAAAAATATGTGGTACAGCCCGAGAATTTGCCTTTCTATCAAGTTCCCAGGTGATACTGATGCTACTTGTCCAGGGACAGCATTTAGAGGACCCATGAGCTAAATCCATGGTTTCTGTCCCCTTAGACATGGCTAAATTGTGTCCTGAAAGACTCCCTCAGAGTTGTTAACCTTGAACAACTCTTTCATTACTATATGTTTCAGCCACCTAACTTTTACAAATAAGATGTAATAACGAGGCTTCCAAATTCACTTTGGGTTGTCTTTATATGCAAATATAAGCCAGATCTTGCTTGGTAATTCACATGACAGCAATGGTTGTGTGGAATTTGCTGAATTTGCTTTCATTTACAAAATTTTAGCCGTGAGGATGGGGGTCAAAGAGATTATCAGGATATTATTTAGCTTTAGAAACAAAGAAAGCTCTAACCAGATGGCATTTCACAGGCTTTCTGCTGATTTTTTTGCAAAGACTGCACTGAAGATTCCTAGAGAAGGGTTAAGTGATGATATCACTATTCTCTGATAATCCCCCTGAGTAATTATCCCCATTTTTTGCCTCAGGGATCTGGAAAACTCGGGCTAAAGCAGGTGGGTTGTTTTGCAATAATTTTCTAGATAACTGCAGCTAAGTGTATCCAGACAGAGTAAAAGATTTACATATCAGAACAGAAAATGTTGAATGCTATTTAAAGGTCTTTGAAAGAATGCTATAATTGTTAACTTATAAGAAATCTTTAAAGGCAGCCTTTACCTAAGGAGGAGAAAACAAAAGGTAACTGAATTATTTTTGGCTTGTTTTTATTATGAAGGAACTGTTATATTTTAACATTTCCAAATAAAATTAAACTACCAGGAGGCATTCAAGGGCTGGGAAACTGAGTGAGTAATAGTAATAATATCAAACATTTACTGAGCACATGCTCTAACCTTCACAACAATCCCACGAGAAAACATGGGCCTGGAGAGATTGGGGAACACAGCCAAGGACACATGGCAAATGGCGGAGCTGGTGATGTGTGTCTTTCGGACTCCAAAGCCCCTGCTAGGCCAGAAAGCAGTTCAGGATTTTAAAAATAAAGCAAAAATTTGTTTTCAATAAAGAATATTGTTATTTGAGGGGAAGTGAAAATTTGTATATAGAAAATTCCTTTGTCCCTTAGTCATAGCTTAGGTGGAAGCTATAACATAAGAGCTCCAGTCACTGTGGAGAGAAAAGACCAGTAGTCAGGTACAGGGGAGTCACACTTAAACCCATACCTCAGAACCCAACCCAGCTTGTTTCCATTTGCTGTCACTCAGGTAGTCATTGTCTCTAATTCTTCCCTGTGTCACACAATTTGCTGAAGGAGCCGGGAGCTCTGCAAACTATTTGCTAAACATCTTGTCTTCCTTGTGATCCTACCAAACTTCTTTCCTAGACCGTGATAACCCCAAATGAAAGATCACTCCATTATCAACAACTCTAAACACTCCAGGTTTAGATCATTTTTTCAAAGGGCTGAAAATACATTTAGCATATGACAAGTATGAGGTAGCTGAAGGCCCCCAGTTTTTCTTCAAATCTGCTCTTCCCCGTGACTTTCTAAGCTCAGTGTATGACATTTCTCAGCTCCTCAAGCCATAAACGTAAATGTCATCCCTGTCTCCTTTATCCTTCTTCTTCTACATCCAACCCACCAACCACTCCTAAAATCTATCTCTAGATTATATATATTCTACTCGTCTAGATTATATTCCTTCTACTCGTCTCACCTCCATTGCCCCCTCTCACGTCCAGGCTGCTGTCACCTCTCACCTGGACAAGTCCAATGACCTCCTACCTGGTCTTCACACAGCGGCATTGTTTATCCCTCATCCTTCAAAAATTATTTTTCTTTTTAATCATACAGTACATAAATGCACCATGGTTGGCTGAAAATAGATCCCTAAAAGCTATCCATGACTCAACTTCTGGGCCTGTAAATGTGATATTATCTGCCAACAAGGTCTTTGCAGATATAATGAAGTTAAGGATTGTGTGTTGGAGAGATGATCCTGAATTATCTGGGTGGCCCTGAAAGTGTCCTGATGAGAGAAGAACAGAGGGATCTTACACATGTTTTCCATAAAAAGTTCTTGTTATTTGTGGGGAAAGAACAGGGAAGAGATAGAGATTGGGGTGAGAAAGACTTAAGTCAAGGAATGCTGGCAGCCACAAGAAGTTGGAAGAGATGAGGAACCAATTTTCCTTAGAGACATAATCCTGATTCCAGTCCCATGACGCTGATTTCAAACCTCTGACCTACAGAACTGGGCAATAATGGATATGACTTGTTTTAAGCCAATACGTTGTAGTGATTCATTATGGCAGTTGCAGGAAACTGATACATGCATTATCTATACAAAATTCAAAAATCATAGATGAGGTTCAAATACCTCTTGACCATCCTCTCTCCTCCCAGCTCATTCTGTTCCCCTTACCTACGCTTTGAGTTTTCATCAACCCAGTCCTTTCACTATGCATTTATAAACACAGGTGCACTAAGGAAGGATGCCATTTATTTTTATGTTCTAGTGAACCCAAAATGCTTTCCCAAAATGTAGGGTTTAGTTCGGTCAACTTTTGAACTTTACATAAATGGGATACTGCTATGTATGCTCCTCTGAGACTTACAGCTTTCTCTCAACATTGTATTTTTGAGATTCACCCATAGTGCTATGAGCACAGATTTATGGTTCATTTGTTTTCTCTACTGCATTGTATTCCATTCCATGGATATGATATAATTTGTTTATCCATTTGCATCCAGAATGACTTTAGGAAAGAATAAATTCTACCATAATGCTCCCTTTCAGGAATCCCCCGCTGCTTCCTACTGCAGTCACTGTAAGTCAGACTTCCCCGTGATACACCCTGTTTCTCTCCCATCTCATTTTATCCTGCTTACCCTGATTCTCTGGCTTTCTTTGGGTTCCTTAAACAATCAATCTCACTTCAATCTTAGGACACTCACTGGTGTGCCCCCTGACCACTCTGTACCCAGATATTTGCAACCCTGGCTCTTTCTTTTGATTCAAATATTCTTAAATATCACCTCGCCTCTGCAGCCTTCCCTGACCCTCAATCCAAATTAGTGCCATCCCCAGTCATTTACTTCCAAAGCCCTTGTCTTATTTTCCTCTGTGCATCTCCCACATCTGTATTGGCTCTGTGTGTTTGCTTGCTGGTCTATTGTCTGTCTTCTACACTATAGCTCTGTGAGTTCACAAATCTGTCTTACCACCACTCCATCCTTACCAGTTAGAATAGCACCTGGCTATTCTAGACAAGTGGGTTAAACACTTGCATAGATTTGTTGAATGGATGAACAAAGAGGTGAACAAATGAAGCTATAAAGAAATGAATATCGTGAGAGTAGATTAGAGCTAACCAAAATTCAATTGCTCGTTCATTTCTCGCACAGATTTCATCAAGTGCTTATTTAATAAAAGGCTTTAAGTTGGTACAGGCAAAAAGAAGACAGTCTGACCAGGTGTGGTGGCTCACACCTATAATCCCAGCTCTGTGGGAGGCTGAGATAGGATTGGTTGAGCCAAGGAGTTCAAGCCTGGGCAACATGATGAGACCTCTACAAAAAAATCAAAAAATTAGCTGGTGTAGTGGCACATACCTACAGTACTAGCTATTCGGGATGCTGAGGCAGAAGGATTACCCAAGTCCAGAAGGTTGAGGCTGCAGTGGGCAATGTCTGTGCCATTGCACTCCAGCCTGGGTGACAGAGTGAGACCCTGTCTTAAAAAAAGGAAAGGGGAAAAGAAAAAGTATGCTCACTACCATGATTTCTTGATCAGTGAGGGGCTATCCCATAGAATGTCAACCAGGTGCTACTATGGCATTTTGGGGGTGGGTTTTAACTTTATTTCTAACTACATGCTTCCCCACCACCACTCTATGTTAAATAGGGTGGAGTGTGTGCTCTCAGGGGTGACTAAGCAACTAGATTGTTATTAGTGAAGCAGGGGGTGCTGATTACCACATCGTCCAGGCCTCTCCTTAGCCAGGGGGAGAGTCTCTCCCCAGGCCTGTCTGATGAATTGGGCAGGATTCCACCTGGTTGACAAGCTGTCCCCCAACTAACCCTGCCTCCAAGAGAACAAAACATCATGGAGATGACAAAGACCAGTTTGGGAGCTTAGAAATAAAATAAAATAAAAAATAATTTGCCTTACCATTGACTCCACAAGCTTTCAGAGTGTCTTATTACACTCCATGAATTTGATTTCAAAATTTATCTAGTTTCATTGCAGACAGATAGCACTGGTAATTCCTTCTCGATAGTCCATTTTTTAGACTTTAATTATGTCCTCATTCTGTATAGTCAGAAAATGCAGTCACTGAAACCTGTGAGGGAGAAGATTATGACAAATAATTTTAGGGTGTCTCATGTTCCCTTTCTCAACAGAGTTTTTCTCTTGTTTAAAAAAAATACACACACACACACATATATAAATATATATATGTCTATATATATGTATATATATGTCTATATGTATATATAGACATATAGATATAGATATAGATATATTTCTCAGCTCTTAGGTCTTCTTTCTTTTTTTATTTATTTTTATTTTTTTGAGTTGAAGTCTTACTCTTGGCCACCGCAACCTCCACCTGCTGGGCTCACATGACCCTTCCACTTCAACCTTCCATCTGGAACTACATGCATGTGCCACCACACCCAAGTAAATATTTTTTTAATTTATTGTAGAGATGAGGTCTTTCCATGTTTCCCAGGCTGGTCTTGAACCTGTCAACTCAGGCAATCCTCTCACCTAAGCCTCCTAAACTGCTGGGACTACAGACGTGAGCCACTGTGCCCAGCCTTAATTTCTTTTAATGTTAACTTCAAAACCCAAACACCAAATTAATATGACCAAAAAACAAACAAAAAAGGCCAAGAGGAGTAGATGGTTATAAATGTATTCACTATGGGCGCTCCAGGGGAGAGGATGACTCAGGAGGCCAGGCATGGATAGCAACACCTCTCATTTCTGAGCCACAGGTACAAGGCCAAATCTCCATGGGCAGCAGCCACCTGGAGTGGTTGGATGCACAAGAGAGGGGAGTGAGGCCTGTCGTGGAGCAGTTGCCATCGGTGAAGTCAGCTGGGCTCTAGTCTCTTCAGAACAACATACCCCATGCAGAACAAGAAGAGAGGTGGCCAGCAGCAAGGTCATCTTTACCTACCAAGTCACCCTGTGTCTAAAGGTCACAGATGTAACTGCTATGGGGAACACTTCAATGAGTCTGGTTGGCCAGGTTAAAGCCATGCTGATTGAGAGAGCTGTCGTCTCCCCAAAGGGGTTGGAGTTACCAAGACCTTTGAGGTTGGCCAGAATTTTCAAGAAAAATCTGAAAAATCTCTAGTTCTGAACATTGGCACCACATCTGAACACTTGCAAAGTATCCTGTGACCCACGCCAAGTATGTCTGTGGGCTGAATTGGGCTCATGAGTCATTCATTGACAACCACCTGCCTGAGAGCGGTGGCCTCAGTGGCACCATGACCTTGGTCTTGGACAACAGTAATGCACCTCTTTTCTTATAACAAATATTTTGAAACATCTTTCTTCCCATCATAAACTAAAGTTTACAGATAGCATAACAGATAACAAAAATATAAATATAATGTTCTAGCTATAATGTCAAAGAAGTAGAAGATGGGTAATTTATACTAAAAATATATGTATTTCTTTTTTTGTTGTTGTTTTGAGTTGGAGTCTCACTCCGTCGCCCAGACTGGAGTGCAGTGGCCGCTCCCGGCCACCGCAGTCTCAACCTGCTGGGCTCTGGCGATCCTTCCGCCTCAGTCTTCCAAGTAGCTGGAACTACAGGTGCGCGCTACCACGCCCGGCTGATTTTTGATTTATTGTAGAGATGAGATCTCGCCAAGTTGCCCAGGCGGGTCTCG
>CAUYQG010053489.1:0-26070 GCA_963574415.1 Tarsius wallacei
AAATTAAAAAATTAGCCGGGCTCGGTGGCTCAGCCTGTAATCCTGCGCTTGGAAGGCTGAGGTTAGTGGATTGCCTAAGCCCGCGGGTTCGAGACCCGCCTGGGCAAATTGGCAAGTCCTCATCTCTCCAATAAAAAAAAATTAGCCGGGCGTGGTAGCATGTGCCTGTAGTTCCAGCTACTTGGAAGGCGGAGGCGGAAGAATCGCCGGAGCCCAGCAGGTCAAGGCTGCAGTGGCCGGGAGCGGCTAATTTTTTAATTTATTGCAGAGATGAGGTCTCGCCAAGTTGCCGGGGCTCAGGCAATCCACTCACCTAGGCCTCCCAAAGTGCTGGGATTACAGGCTGAGCCACCAAGCCCGGCCAGGTTAGTACTTTTTTAATAGACCTGCTCTGTTCTGAGATGTGTCACTGAAATGGTTTTATTTTTATCCAAACATTAAGTGAGCTTTGCTGTGGGGGGAGTCAAATCACCGACAGGGGAAATTCATACATTTTGTTCTTGTTTGTAAAACAGAGCACAGAGAACAAGCATAGAAGTTCCTTTACTGGTCAAGGAATCTCTATGGAAGACAGAGTCAATGGCCTACACCAGTCCTGCCAACATCAACAGTCTCTCTTTCGTGAGTGAGCTGACATCAGACTTCAGAGGAAATATATTTTGTAAATCCTCATGGCGATGAAGGGCTGACTCTAGTGGAGGTCAAAGCTGTGCCAGGATGCTCCTACCCTGGGCTTGGAGCAAGATTGGTGTGTCAATATGTGGAGAATATCATTTTCATCGACTAGAACAGATTATATGCTTCAAAATGGTTTTTTAAACGGGAAAGTTATTTGGGGGGTAAATTTAGAATAGTTATGCTGACTCAACCTCAAATCCCAACCCTCAAGAAATATAGTTTAGTCTACTCCTGCAATAGAACTTTGCTAGTGGAAAGCACTGGTACAGGAAATAGGCAGAAATATTCTGAGTTTTCTATTTATAGGCAGTTTGGCAGGAGCAAAGGAAAGAATATATTGCTTAAAATGTGCTTATTAGATTTTTTCTATAACAGCTCACTGGAAGTAGGAAGTACTTATGAAGCTTTTCAAAGCCATATAATGTCACTGCAAGAAATACTCTGTAATGAGTAGTATGAAGCCATATTTCAAAATTATTTTTAACCCTAAATGGACACTTATTTCAAAACAACCTGATGAGAATGTATTAATACATTATTGGAAGAGAAAAATTATTGACTATGATTATATTTTTGCACAGGAGAAGACTCATTGTCAAGATTAAACAGAGTTAATTATCAGAAATTGAAGAACATTTCCCCATCGATACATCCTTAAGTGTTCATTTACCTAATGTCTACTATATACTTAGTGTTATGTTGCATAAAATAGATAATAGAAGAAAAGTTTATGGCAAGACATATCTTTCCACAACCTTCATTCCCATTGAGAAGATCCAAATAAATATTCAAAAGTCACTTATTCAAATCTGTACATATTAAAGAACTACCTACATAATGGTACGGACAATGCATGCTATAGGTCATTACCTGTTCGAGAAAAGGTGAATGCATAACAAGATTAAACAGGGGACACTTTGTGGAAAGAATTTGATGTGCTTCTGAATGATGAACAAATAAGGAAAGTGAAAGAAAAGGGTAAGAAGAGTTTAGAATATTTTAAAACAGAGAGATTACCTTAGGAAGTGTTTCTTCCTAGTTCCTAGAGAGAATGAAACAGGACTAGATAATTTTATGACATGGCTATTACAGGCAAAGTTGGACAATTTGATGAGGTTTGAGAAAGATGAACTTTATCGTCTGTATACTTCAGTGGCTCTGAAATCGGAGATATCTGAAAGTAGAAAAGCCTGAATGGATAAGGAAGATCTGTTAATGCTGATGTGAAATTCCCACTGTGTGTCTGATGTTTTGAAATTCTGGAGTATTCTGGCTTCTGCCTCTTTACAGCAATGTTGCTCTGAAGACCAAGTAGAGTCCTTATTAGCTCTCCAAATCTCTTTCAAGTGAAAGTCTTCATACAAAAGTTTACATTTGTTTTTAACTTCTATTTTTTAAAAATAGTACTCATATAAAATTGTATACAAAATATAAATGTTTAGCCCAATGAAAAAGGAGAGACAAATATCTGTACAGCCTTCACCTAGATCAAGAAATGCAGTACTGGTGCCCTTTCCAAAGGTAGCCACTACAGCATCTCTAACACCTTGGCCTGCTTTTAAGTTTATATAATTAGAATAATTCAGCATGCATTGATTTCTGTCCAATTTCTTTGACTCAAAATTGTGAGATTCTTTTGTGTTATAAGGATCTCTAGCTCTTTTGTTTTCATTACTGTGCAACATTCTATTAATTATACTGAATATATCATGATCTGTATGTTCTGCTGTTATGTTCATTTGTACTATTCCATAGGGTTTTATTTTGGGTAAGATGAATAATTATTTTATGAGTATTCATAGGTAGATAGATAGATAGATAGATAGATAGATAGATAGAATATAGTTGCACATGTACAAGCATTTCTATTCTAAAAATACATATAGTTGAAATTTCTGGGTCAAATTTAGTAGATAATAAGCAACTGTTAACCAAAGTCACATTAGTTAAAATTCTACCAACAGTATTCTGGGTTCTCATTATTCCAACTATTTACCAAGCAGTACTCTTACTATTTTTTTTCTTAGTCACCTTAGTGGCAAGTATTATATTGTCATTTTAAGTTTAATTTTCCTTATTAATGAAGTGGTGAAGCAAAAGTTTTAAAATTTATTTTTACTGTCTTGAGAATTCAGATTCCATCTCTAACATTAGGAAAGGAAGCGAGTTAGAATTATGGACTTAAATCTAGTGGACTTTGGTACTATGGCAAAGTGTTATAATTTACCTTTTGTTGGAATACCAGGTGTGGTTGGGTGACAGGTGGCCTTGGTTTATAAAACAGGGGCACCCTGGTTGTACGTGATTCCTAAGGTATGATGTTAAGAATCAAAGGATAGTAAAACTGCTAATACAGTCTTGTTTCTAGCTAAGGACTAGAGTAAAACTGGAATTCCACTGGGTCTCCAATTCATTCATTCACAAAAACTGAAGGGGAGAGAGGTGGGAATGCTAGGTTAAGAAATTATACTTTCTTCTGACACATCTCTAAAAGATGAACATCTGCATGGATCAAAGGTGTGTTAAATATTTCCTAACTTCTTCAGTCATGTAAGTGGTCCTACTTACTGCATATAAAGTCTATCCTTTACACTAAGCCTTAAACTTACTTTATTCCATCATGACAACCAAGTACTGTATATGTGCCAGGAGTCCAAGAAAAGGCCTAAGTTGAAAAGTCAATGAGTAGAATGCCTCTCCAAGAAGCAATGGAATGCAGCAAAGATGCTAAATCCATTACCTGATTTTTCTGAGAAAAGTGATCAGGAGCAACATGCTAAGTGTGACCTGCTAAAATAAATTTTCTTCCACTTCACACATTTCCCTTTTTTACAGCATCATGATAATTCCGAAGTTAATTACCCTTTTATTTGACTAGATCTGCCTCAATAGAATTTGCAATTGGATCTTGAACACATTCAGATAATGACTCCGTGGATTTTTTCCCTCAGAGTTTAAGACAATTCTTCAGCAGACTCCAAAACGAAAAAAGGAAAAATAAGATAAAGTTAAAGCCAAGCATAGACCAAGAAAAAATAGTAATCTTTAAAGAAATGTGTTGTAATTTCAGCCACAGGATTCACTGACAGATTTGAATATGCAAGTCTGTGTATCACAATTACGATCAACAAGATAGAGAAAAATCTTCTCTAGCTCTTCCTAGTGTGACCTCTGGATTCCTAACCTCTCAAATTCCCCTCCAGGTTAGGGGGAAGTCCTGTTTTTGCTAACGCCTCAATGTTGTTAACCAGCACTCACAGACTGCTTCAGCAGTGCCTGACCATGCCTCCTAGGTGAAGCTCCCTAGAGCTGCCAAGTCCTGAGACCCCCCCAAGCTCTGGGGCATTGCTCTACCAAGTGCCTCTGTTCCCATGGTCCATTGCTATAAGGATCTGGTACTCAGAAGGCTGGTCCAAGGAAAGAACCAACCAAGTCCAGCACTGAGTTAGGATCAAGGCATGGCTGGACGTTCCCCCACTTCTCCCAGCTGGACTACCTCCTTCCACCCCCACCTGCCCATCATTGGAGTCATCCCCCCGGAGACGTCCAGAAGGAAGTACCTCCTGCCATTGCAGGGGCTTCTGTGGGTGAATATTCTTTGGCAAGAGACACTATTCTCAGTACATTAGATTTTGTTCTTTCTTTTTAAGAAATGCTTAGTTATTTGTTTATTTAGAGGTGGGGTTTCATTATGGTGCCCAGGTTGAACTCAAACAGGACTCAAGGGATCCTCCTGCTTCAGCCTCCCAAATAGCTGAAACTACAGGCATATACCTTTGCCCTAGAGTGAGTATTTTTCTTTCTGTGTCTGTTCTATTTGTTCTTGTCATCTTAATATTCTCTCCTCTTTAAATCAGGCGTAATACAAGATAGCGGAAGCACTCTAAAGTTGTGTTATGTTTCTGTTTTTATATTATTCCTGCATTTTATCGTAGAAGGTGACCAAAAACTGACGTATGAGAAGGTCTGCTATGATGCCGAGGGCATGTGCTGGCTCCATGTGCTTCACTGCCCAGTGCTCTGGGTTTTCTGGTTCCCTGGCTCTTGGCTTCATGCTCGGTCTCAGCCCTACCTGATGTAGGAAGCAGGAGTGCTGATGCCAACAGCTCTCAGGATTTCCTTCTCATCTTGTCTCTCACTCCCAGAGAGCCAACTTTGACTCTCTGGCTTTCTATTTACAGTGAAACAAAGCACTAAAACAAATTAATAAAAATGAAAGCAAGAAAAGACCTCTGATCCCACTGGTGTTGGCTTATCCACCCTGACCCAGCTAGGCTCTGGGGATAGGGGGTAACGAAAGAGGGGATTACCAGGCTACCTGGTCAGTCCAGCAGTAGTCATTTTGCAGAGACAATAGGAGACTGTCTCCACTGAGGCAGATCTGGGTAGATAAACTGAGTACATAGAACTCCTCATTTGATTGCAGTAGCCTCAATTTCTTTAAAAAAAATTTTAAGTAAATATGCGGGGTAAAATTCAAATCAAAACCACGTTGAGATACCACCTAACCCCAGTAAGAATGGCCATCATTAATAAAACAAACAACAACAGATGCTGGCAAGGATGGGGAGAAAAAGGTAGGCTTCTACAATGCTGGTGGGAATGCAAACTAGTACAACCTCTTTGGAAGACAGTGTGGTGATTTCGGAAAGAACTAGCCTCAATTTCTAACGCAGTCATGTAATTGCCCTGCTGAACAACTCCCTACCAAAAGAAAAGAAATATTATGAATTTTGCCTCTAGGTCTTTTTAATACAGCTGAAGTTTAAATAAGTCTTTGGACACAATAAATCAAAACTGAGGATTCTACTTCTAAGTTTGTCTCAAGAGACTCAGTTGCAGAGGGGAAACAAATAGCGTTTTTCTTATTTACTTCATGTAAAACTAAACTGATTCACAAGCTTCTGGGGGGGGGCAATATAGATGCCCACGTAAGTTCCCAGATCACTAGTGTATCTAGTGTGTAAACAAGGCTCCCCCTCTTACAGGCACCAGTGAAAATTGCAGCTTTTATTCTTTTCTTCATCACCCACTGCAAAGTGATACTTCTAATTGCTCTGCTGAAACTTTTTATAGAGACAGAAAGCACTCAGTCTCACAATACAGAGTAAAGCATTAGAAAATGAAGCATGAAGTAAAATATCTGTCCATAACTAGCTCTCTTAAGAAATTCATAAATTATTCAAACAGGCAAGTACCCAATCTAACTGGAACACTTAATGATGTACTTTTATCTGGCTCATGACCACATGCTGTGCGCTCAGCTGTAACTGTCCTTAATTGTGAAAACATGATAAAATCTGGAACTCCTTCCTGCTACAGACACGTTTTACTGCCTGGGAGGGTTTGCATGGGGAAATAACTGATCTTTTTGTATTTGGATCAGCCCATGTGCTTCTCACAATCAAGAATTCTCTATAACCCCTCTTCCTTCCCAAGCCTAGTATGATTTGGTGCTATTCCTCTTCCCTTATTAAAAATAGAGGTAGGTCTACTGGCATATAAATAGAAGAATAATAGAATGAGCTCCAAACTTACAAAATACAGTTCTGCATGTCATCAGTTTTGTAAAGCAGAATAAAGCCTCCCCAAAAAGTGACAAATATACCACACACATGCTCTTTGCCACTAGACTGCTCAGATGGTAGTGTTGGGACAGAGTTGGGCCAGAGAGAATACAGACGAGCAGGATGTTCTCCAACTATGCCTGGGTGAAAACCTTTTGCCACAACCTGGACAGTGTTCTAGTCAAGTGATGTTGGCAGTATCCTTTAGGATGCCTCTGACAGGCATCTCTGTAGAACTTCCCTCTGCTTTAAGTTGAAGAGCATGGTCAATGCCATAAATAGTCATGGTGGTCAGAAATAAGAGACAGTTGAAATGCAACAAACACCAACATTCAAATAATAAAAGCAGATCCTGAGAAAGAAGTTAAACTTTTCAGCAATGGGACAACACAGATGAAAGCAAAATAGTGCTTGTGGCGAAACAAAAAGAAAAGGAAATTTCTTTTGGAAATTTCAGAATTCTTTGCATTTTAGTATTCAGGATTGATATTGTTGTGTTTCAGCCTTCTCTTGCAGGAAATATAAACACCAAGCATAGCATTGCCATAGAAGTGTCGCCTTTGGATTAACCATTAATAAATTAGAATGAAATCCCAGAAGAGATTGTGAAATGGGAAACAAATGCGAGCAGATTTACTTCTACAAAAACTCAATAGAAATGAACTCTATATCACAAGTACAAGAAGAGAATTAGAGGCAGGAAAATTATAGTGTTTGTGATGACTCGGAAGATGATAAAAATGTCCTGTCCTTAATTCTACTAGTAAATTTAAAGCCATTTAATATCTTCCTGAGCATAACATAAGGATGGCTGGCTTTCAAAGCCAACACCAGTTCAGGGAATACATATCCAAGAGTTTTGCAAGGACTAGATATTAAGGCAAACAAACTTGAAAAGAGAAGACAATGTCCTACCCGTTGTCTGCTGTTCATTCACTTGCCTCTTCATGAATAACTACGAGGGGACCAAGGACTAGATCTTGCATGCTGATCCTTACAACTACTAGATAAGTAGATAGTCAAATGAAAGCTGAATATTGCAAGCAACTGTATAAAGGTCTTAAATATGTCCATGTATATAGTGGAGGCTAAAGACCAAAAAACGATAGAATATTGCTATTTTGCAAAATCTAAAAGAAATAATTATTTGAAAAAGGCTGCGTTAACATTAAAAGCTTAACCTACTTGGTTTTCAATGAAGCAGGCAAAATGCTAAACATGGGATTTAAGCCCCAGATAATAGATTTTATCAGATGTGTAGCTAGTCCAGCTGATATTTATGTTATCTATAAATAAGCAAGAGCCTCTCTACTTGGACCGTCCTTTTTAAAAGACCCTACTACTAAATACGTTGGCTCATCAGATCTCATTGCTCTAAATACAATTAATCAAAATGTAATTGTCTCCACTAAAAAAGAGATAAAGGGTCTTTTATCCAAGTCTTTCTAGACTGAATATCTAGACTATCTTTCAAATCAGTCATTTTGTCTATAGAAAAGTGATTGTTAATGACCTACCAGGTAACCTAAGACATCTCTGCATAGCGACAGGAGCAGGGGGTGAGAATGAACAGTAGGGGACTTTCAAACAGGGAGAGTGACAAATCTGGCTTAACATCTAGATGCCTTGCCATTTATGATAGCAAAGGATGATCAATATTTGTGTTTAGCCTTTGTTAGTCAGGTGGGGTTTTTTTGTTTGTTTGTTTTACTTTGTTGTTTGTTTTATGCTCATAGGTGGACTCATTTTTGTATGATGTATATGATTATATAGTAATCACTGTACTGCATTTTAATAGTTACATGATAACTAAAGAATGGAGGATAGCTACAAACTTTGAAACTCCATGATATGTTGAAGTTTTATGAGGTATATAATAAAACTCGAGATGGCTATCAGAAATATTTTTGGATATCAAAGCAGTATTTACTTATTAATCATCTTGCATAAGTTACTTAAACTCTCTGAGCATTGCTTTCTCATCCATAATATATAAGCATTCATAATTACCATGTGAATTGATTCATTTAGTTGATCATAAAGGACTCTGCAAAGTACCTGGAACATGAGATGTTCAAAGATTATGGGGTCCCTTTTCTCTCATCTTTCTCGTCACAATTTCTGCAGTAAAATCAGTTACACAATTTGTCAAACTAAACCACTGATAATCTTTTTCACATGAGAACTCAGAAAAAAAGTAAAAAAAATCACCACTCAATTTTGAGTGATGATACATGCCTTACAAAGTGCATGCACATACAGATGTTAGTATCCATACAAGTCTTTTGTACATACATGGTTCTCTTTATGAGATTGGTAAATACACAAATAACAATAACTTACAGGAAAAACATAGAACAGAGGAAGTTTCCGTTTTGGTCTTAATGAAAGGTTTATGAATAGCTTAAATTAGAATATTTGAAAAATGTAGAAAGACTGCACATTAAGGAGTTCACACTGCATAAGTCAATGCTTACTGGGAAAACCTTGAAGAGCTTTTCTTCTCATGTTGGTGCTCTTCAGCCTCATGTGTTGACATCAATGGAAAATACACGTGTCATAACTGTCATTACCATTTAATTCTGGGCTGTGCTGTCAAATATCAGGTAGTTTCAAAGAAGCTCTGCATAAAACTTTTCAAACAACCTTTTGTACCAAGTTCATTAAAATAATTATTTTTTGGCATAACTATTTAACCACTTTCCAAGCATCTCCACCTCCGATACATAGACCAAAACATAGCATATTTTACATCTTATTTTTCCACTTTTTAAAATCTACTTTTAAAATAATATAATTATGATAAACATTACTATTGCTACTGAATCAAAAGCATATTCCCCTATAATAATGTAAAAGTTTGTGTTTCAGTGGTTAATTATTAAATCATTATAATATTAAGATGCTGATTTTACTTTTTACACAAGTAATAATGCTACAGTTATGTATCATTTAACAACAGGGATACAGTCTGAGAAATGTGTCATGCAATTTTATCATTGTGCAAGACTCATAGACTGTACTTACACAAGCCTAGGTGGTACAGCCTATTATACACCTAAGTTATATGATATAGCCTATTGCTCCTTAGCTACTGTCACCATATTACTGTACTAAATATCGTAGGCAATTGTAACACAATGGTAAGTATTTGGGCATCTAAACATACTTAAAGATAAAAAGTGCAGTGAAAGAATGGTATTATAATCCTATAGGATCGACATTGTACATAAGGTCAATCACTGACTGAAACGTTATGTAGTACGCAACCATATTTACCAATAATGGCATCATTATATAATATTATATAACATAGCATTATATTACTATGTAACTGTAACTATTATAATAATGTATAGTTATCATTATTTATATACTCTTTGATTGTGTTAGTATATAATCCTTGATGCTTCAGAAACTTAATTTTCTCAAATTGATGAGTCTTGACTGAGATCTCACAAGTAAATGATAATAGAATTAAGACAAAAACCTATGTATCTACTCTGTTAATATTATAATTTTTAGAAGAGACATGCTGTTTGGAAAAGGTAAAAATAAATAGGTAAATTAGCCTTCTTATTAGCCTAGATAAAACATGATTTAAGGAGCTGGAACAATCGCAGGCCATATTTTCCTTTGGGAGCATGTTATCTTGAATGATTTCCCCATCAGTTACCATTTCAAATACTGGATGAAGATGCAATTCCTGGAAGCGTATAAAAAGCACAATAAAATAAATCACCACTAAGCTTAAAAGCATTTTTGAAGGCAGAAATTGCAATGAAGTGTAGATTCTTCAACACAAGCAAATAATAACTTAGGGACATTTGCATTCTATGGTTTTAACTACAGTAATTTTACATATTAGGTGTAACATAGTGCACTCATCACCGTCATTAATAATAAAAGAGCAATGCAGCATTATCAAATGGCTGAATAAACTAGTGAACCGAGCATAGGAAGAAAACAATTTTAAAGTCCAGTCTCTACTCTAAAAGACAATTGCCATATACTTTTCCTACATCCCTGTTGCCAGTATTACTATTTGTAGAATAAAGCAAATATTGTAAAATAAGAGACTCCAACACGGATCTTTAATCAGTTCGTTTCCAGAGGAGCGGTGAATTGGGCGGGGTGGGGAGTGGGGGGATAAGCAAGAGCCCAACCTGACTTTACAAATTCCTGACAGTAAATTTTTTGTCCTCCTTGGTTGGACTCTCATTCATTTTGTCCTCAACTCCTCCCCTTCCCTTTTCTAGAACAAATTCTGTCTGTCACAAACCCCTATTAGTTCAGCAGACAGCAGCTTGAGCAATCCACACAGACAGACACAGAGAGTTCAAACTTCCCACAAGTGTCATAGATAGTTACTGGCCATGGTGGGGCTGAGAGCCTTCAGCCAGCACTCAGATATCCTGGGGGATGGTTATCCTTTCACAGTTCTCACCTTCTTGCCTGGGCTTCTTGGTAATGACTGTGCAGGAACCAGGACTAAGATATAGCTTGTGCTAAGGTACTAGTCCAGGGTGGCTGCTGACAATAAACCTTGTTGGGGGATCCAAGATCAGTTGCAATGCTATGCATGAGACCCAATTGTGGTTAGGAAAACTTCTGGGGATTACTAGATCAGGTTACTTGGATGCCCAATGGGATACAAGGAACACTTTAAATGGCCCAAAGGTAAACTTGTAGGGTACACGGATGTGGTTGAGAGCAGTAAGGTCATGGTTCAACTGTACAATGCATACTAGCTACACCGTTTTCTCAAAATATAACTAGGAGTACTATTATGGAGATCTGCCTCTACAGTTCTGACAACACGGATGATAACCAAGTCAGCCCTTTGACCAGACCATGGAGACCTTTGGAATTTTCCAAGCTTTCCTCTGTAGAAAAACTAAGCAATATGGAATTCCAAGCTGGAAACATGAAAGCGTATTCTGATGAGGAAAATGGCTGAGTTAGGAAAATTGCTTTAGCTGGTCTCATTTTTATCAAACTAATTTGGCTAAGGTCAAGGTAGACAGCTCATTGAGACTGATAGTTTAATACTTGTGATGAAATACTGCAGCATGTGAGTCTCCTTCAACCGCATGTTCAATAGAGTGGAGATTACCTAAGTACGATAAGGGCAGTTAAGATCCCTAGTTTAGTTGATTATTTTCCACCCTATTTTGAACCAGTCAAGTATAGTCTGCATTCATGTAGAATGGTCTCCTATCCACTTTTCCAGCTTTGTCACAGGAATACTGAAACACACCAGACTATTCTCAGAGAGTGTGGGTAGGTTTGGAACTGTCATGCATAAGTTGGTGCACTTCACTGATTTGTCATTATAATTGCCTCCTTGGAGAACACAGGGCAGGTGGATTTTTTTTTTTTGAGTTGGCGTCTCCGTCGCCCAGACTGGAGTGCAGTGGCTGCTTCCGGCCACCGCAGCCTCGACCTGCTGGGCTCCGCGATCCTTCCACCTCAGCCTTCCGAGTAGCCGGAACTACAGGCGCGCGCTACCACGCCCGGCTAATTTTTTTGATTTATTGTAGAAATGAGATTTCGCCTGCCCAGGGGGGTCTCGAACCCGCGGACTCAGGCAATCCACTCACCTCAGCCTCCCAAGGCGCGGGATTACAGGCTGAGCCATGGAGCCCGGCTGGCAGGTTGATTTAAGAGCTATAGTCAACCATGTGACACGTAGAAACTGGAGAATAAACCCAGCCAAAACTCAATGTCCAGTTTGAGAAATTTTGAGAATATCATGGGACCAAACAACAAGGGACAGCAAATCAGACTGTAAGAAATAAATTATTAATAATTAATTATCTTACTAATCCACCTTTAAAGAGGAAGCCAATAGACTCTTAGGCTTGTTTGGGTTTGGGTAAAACTACATCAATGTCATGGGAGTTCTACTGGGTTCTATTCATTGAGACACAAGGAAGAAATCTAAATTAGCATTTAGCTCTAAGTAGATACAAGAATGAGTGTTTACAAAGGGATGCTGAGGCAAGAGTGTAGCTGTGATGTAAATATGTAGTTACTCAGCTGCTTTTTGGAGTATATGCAACTAGAATGCATGCAGAGTGGAGCCTAAGAGATACAGTACTGCTGCTCAGTGAATCCACGGTAGTAGATGGAATCAGCTACTTGATATAGTCTTATGGGACGATTATTGCCAGCTCTCTCCTTGGATGTTTGGAGAGACTGGTCCTACCATAGAACAATATCAGGTAATCCTGAGACTAGAAAAGTCTATTAGCACAGAGATACATTCTTAAAAAGACAGTGAAGTTCAGTAGAACTAACGGTTAAAAGGGAAATGTTTTTCTCAAAATTCCAGACAGGGAAAATGCGGAGAGCCCTATACATGAACAGGGAGCTTCATTGTTGTGGAACCATTGATATAGCCCTCTAGAGATCATCCTGACCCAACTACCAGCTATTAGGAAACTATAATTCTATTTAGTCGAGACAAGCAGCTTTCTTATTTCACAAATGAAAGTCTCTGTATTGAGGATTATGTTGCTTCTTAGAAATTACCCAGCAGAGGTATGATCCTTTCTCTGATAGAGGAAAGTAGTGGCAAATCTGTACAACAGGTGAAACTGAGATCCACACATTTAGTGGTAGAGGAAAAGAGGACTTATAACCTTGAAATAGTGTTTTCTTATTTATTGATGCTTAAGCCAGTAGTCTACAGACTTGCCATTGTGATTAGGGCCCTAGAAGATTGTATGATAAAATACACCCTAGAACATTCTATGGGAATCTAGAAGAAAAATTAAGATACATTATGTGTATGCTAGTTCAGAAGGGAATTGAAATGTTAAAACAGATACCTTAGTCAAATCTTGCAATTACACTTATGAAGCGAGCATAAATGTGTATCTCAAACAGTTCGGAGATGGAACAAATAATGGCTTAATCTTTTCACACATACTGAAACAATTAGTGCAGAAAAAAATTGAACTCAGTGTGCATAGAAAGTAAATTATCTGAGGATGGTTTGATGTAGAACTCTCCTAAGGACAAAGAACTATGTACTGCTGGCAGAATAATTACATTCAACATAACATTATATGCATGTACTGGGTGGGGGTGCTTAACCATGTGTTGGTGAAAATTAATATCTATTCTAAGCTAGACTTTACTTATTCTGCAACAGAAACAGAGGCAACCATAGAAGATATGAAAATAAAAATAAATTAAAAGTATAGTAGTCATTATTCTATCAATCAGACCTACTTGGGTATATTTCCTCTCATTGAGATGTTGACAAAAAGTCAAACTCTGTAAAATATTTTAAGAATTTTATTCTGACCAAATATGAATAACCATGGTCCATGGTACAATCTCAAGAGGTCCTGAGAACATGTGTCTATGGTGATTGGGTCACGGTTTGGTTTTATACATTTTAGGGAGACAGAAGGTTATAGACAAGAACATAAATCAATACATGTGATGTATGCATTGTATACATTGGTTTAGCCCTAAAAAGATAAACATCTCAAAGCAGGGACTTATGAGTCACACACGGGTTTTGAAGTTCCTTTTAGTTGACAATTGGTTGAGAGAGTCAAGCTATTGCCTAAAGACCTGAAATCAGTAAAAAGGAATGTCTAAGTTAAGATAAGGGAGTTTTGGGGACCAAGGTCCTTATTCTGTAGATGAAACTTCATCTAGTGGCAGCCCTTAGAAAGAATAGACAGCAAATGTCTCCTACTTAGACTTTAAAGGTGTCAGACACTCAGTTAATCCTTCCTGGATCTGGGAAGACCTGAAAGAGGACAGATCTGGCTATGTTCAAAAAGATTCTCCTCAAAAGCCAATATTTCCCACAAGAGATGACTTTGCAGGGCTATTTCAAAATATGTCAAGTAAATATATTTTGGGGTAAAATTTTCTTTAAGACCTAACCCTACCATGTGATGCTATACCAGAGTCAGGTTGAAATTTGGTATCATATTTCTAGAGTCCATTTTATCAGTCTTATGATCTGCATCTTAATGCCTAAACTCAAAAAGGGAAGGAATATAATAAGATGTGTCTGGCCTCTGTTCCTGATATTGTCTAGTTTGCTAAGTTTCCTTTGGCTCAGAGGGGATACCTCCTAGTTTAGGGAACTTAGATTACATTTTTGATTTACAAAGATATACACTTCAGTGCCACTAATGCACCAAAGTGGGCACAAAAAGATAATGAACATATCACATTATTTATCACCCTTAGAGAAATGGTCTCATGAAAATTTCAGTAGGGAATTGAAATGTGTGGTGAGAAAAGATTGAGGAGCTTGCTAAGTTGACTAAACATGTATGTGAGAGGACCCCAAAAAACCTGGAACCTATTTATAAAACATTGTGTATTTACTTTTATAGATTCAAACTTCAATCATCAAAGTACTCTCCATTTGAAGCAATGCACTTATCAAGATGCCTTTTCCAATGATCAGAACAGTTTTTAGACTCATCAATTTTGATATTTTTTGGTGCTTCTGCTGTTTCACCTCTTCCACATCAGCCAAACATTTGCCTCTGAGGACTTTTTTCATTCGGGGAAACAAACACACAAAAAAGTCACTCAGGGCAAGATCAAGTGAATAGGGAGGGTGGGACAGGTATGTCGTCATTCATGCCATTTTTTGGGTCAAAGACTGCTGAAACTCAGCACAGTATGGACAGACAGGTGCGCTCATAAATCACCCAATATAAAATGAGCGAACGCATTGAAGAATCTCTAAAAAAAAATTATGGAAGTCAAATCCAGCCTCTCACAACACTAGCTGGTAACATTGATGGGTTGTTGATGGATTCCTAGAACACTTACCTAATGGGGGAAACCTTTGTGGGCCCACTCTCCAAAAAAAAATTACGTGGATTTTTTTTGTCCTCATCTTGTATATTCTCATATTGAAGAACATTTCTCTTTTGTCAACATTTTGTCTTTTCCATCTCACAAAATTTTCTTTCTTTTGCTTGATTCATTCTAAGGTCAGGGCTACTCTTCTACATGCCACTGGAGGGCATTATTGAGGTGTAAAACATCTACATAATTATAATACCCCTATCACTGAATTTAACTGGATATATTCTTACTACTAATTATAATCCTCATCCCCCATAACTAAATTAAAGTGATCTATAATTATTTACTTTCAGACACTGTGATATTGTCCTGGGAATAGAGCAAGCAGAACTGATGGTGTAATTGATGTTACTCTTCCTGGGTAAGCAATTCTGTCAAACTTAAAGTTTATGTAATATATTAACTTTTTAACATAAATAAAAGTATAAGAATTGAAAAAAGCAAACTCTGATTTCACAAAAGTTATTTTATAAATGTAAGAAACCCCCTAAACCTATAAAAGTGCATGGGAATTAGCTAGATGTCTTCACTGGTAGATCAAATAAGATAACTGTTTAAAAAAATTAATTTCTATACTCTAGCAACAAGAGTTACCTAATTTATGGGAAAAGTTAGGAATATGTTTGATGTAGTGACCAAAAATATTAGGTGGCTAGAAATAAATCAAAATATTATGTGAATTATTCATTAGATACGTTCACAGTATTATATTTAAAGACATTAAAGTAGACTTAAATAAATGAAATATGTAGTATATTCAAAAATAAAAAAACTCAATATCATGAAATAGTTCTGCCCACTTTTATAGCTAGAGTCATCAAAATTTTAATAAAAATAAGAAAAGTTTTATTGATGAAAGATGACAATATGATTAAAATGTATATAGAGTAATACAGGGTAAAAAAAATTCTGAGGAGAAAAAGATTAAGGAGAAGGAGGAGGAAGATAAGAATAAAAAAGAACAAAGAAGAAGAGGAAGGAAAAGAACAGAAAGGAATGAAGAACGAGAAAAACAATGATGATGATGGTGACAGGAAGGAATCTTGCTCTACCATATGTAAAGATTTAATACAAATCCAAAGTAATTATAGCTGTGGGGGATTGGTGCAAAAATATGAAAACAGAACAGTGGAAATAGTGGCAGACCTAAGAATATAAGCAAATGAGAAATAAGACAGAAATTATCATGAAAACCATTAATGTAGGGATCTATGTCCATAAATTTGCTGACACTTCTCTCTTCAAGAAGCCTATTAAGTGTAGACTAGCCTTAGTGACTTGCTTCCAACCAATCATCCTCCTAACAGGTCATAAAAGAGATGGCTGCTTTCTTGTTCTCTCTTATCACTTCCTCTGGGGCAAGCTAGCTGCCATGTTATAAGGACACTCAAGCATCCCTTTGGAGAGGCTCAAGTGGTGAGGAACTGAAACCTCCCTCCAAAAGTAAGTCACATGTCAAGTCCTGGGTAAACGGCAGCATCAGCCAACATTTTAATTGCAACCTCATGACAGACACCGAGCAAGAATGACCCAGCTAAGTCACTCTTAAATTCCTGACATGCAGAAACTTTGAGATAAATATTTGTTATTCTAAACCACTAAGATTTGGGGGTAATTGTTGTATAGCAATAAATAATACAGCAGGAAAAGGGATGACCTATCCAATAAATGTTCATGGGACAACTTCATACCAGGAAGAAAAATCAACTGGGTGTCGAATAGACTTAAGTAAAGCAAATATCTAAAACTTCAGTTTAAAATATAAGAAAATACTACTTTAAAATTTCATTTTATTATACAGTTGTGCGGTACAAGTGAGAATTAACTACTTAACTGGGCTGCATACAGGTGAAGTTTGGACTTCTAACTGTCCTGCACGCCTCCTGGTAGCGGACCCGATACACTTTGTGCTGTTACATACCCGCCCCGACCCTCCTACCTAGCCCGCTCACCTATCAGTGCCCAGTGACTGCTGACCCATCACTTGAGGTAATGCGACTAAAGTTCAGGGCCCACGTGTGCATGAGAACACGCAGTATTCGGTTCTTCGTTTCTGTGATAGTTCCCTTAGTATAGTCTCCAACTCCATTAAATTTGCTGCAAAGACCATGATTTTGTTCTTCTTTATGACTGAATAATATTTCATTGTGTATATGAACTACATTTTATTCCTCCAGTCCACTTTCGGTGGGCAGTGGGGTTGGCTCCATGTTTTTGCTATTGTGAACAGTGCAGCAATAAATATGCATCTGCAGGTGTCTCTGTGGAATGAATTATATTTCTCTGTGTATATTCCCAGGGCAGGGATTACTGGAATATGGAAGGTCAATTTTTAGTTCTTTTAGTAATTGCCACACTGCTTTCCATAAAGGTTAAACTAGCTTGCATACCTACCAATAGTGTAGAAGCATTCCATTTTCTCCACATCTGTGCAGACAATTTAAAAAATTATTAATGGTACCCATTCTTACTGGAGTTAGGTGGCATCTCATTATAGTTTTGATTTGCATTTCTCTGATGATTAGTGAGACTGAGCATTTTTCTATGTGTCTGTTGGCTGCTTGTATATCATCTTTTGAGAAGTGTCTGCATATGTCCTTTGCCTGCTTTTTAATGGGGTTGTTTGCTTGTTTCCTTTCACTGTGTTTGAGTTCCTTTGTTAGATCCTGGATGTTAGGCTTATGTCAGATGCATAATTTTCAAATTGCTTTTCCCCTTCTGTGGGTTGTCTTTTTGGTCTCTTGATGGTTTCTTTTGCTGCGCAAAATCTTGTAAGTTAGTTGAGGGCCAACTTGTCAATCTCAGCTTTTATGGTGTTTGCTTTTGGGGACTTGGTGAAGAATTTGTCTTCTACTCTGATGTGCATAAGGGGGTTTCCTACGTTTTCTTCCAGGATTCTTACAGTTTGAGGTTTTAACATTTAGGTCTTTGATCTATTTTGCGTTGATTTTTGCATATGGTGGTAAATAATGGTCTAGTTTCATCCTTCTGCATGTGGTCAGCCAGTTTTCCCGCACCATTTGCTAAATGTAGTCTCCATTCCACGGTGATTATTGTTGGTGGCTTTGTTGATGATGACTTGGTTGAGAGTCTGGATTTTTGCCTCTGGGATCTCTTTCCTGTTCCATTGGTCTATGTGCCTATTCTGATACCAATATCATGCTGTTTTGGTTATTGTAGCCTTGTAATAAAGTTTAAAGTTTGGAAGTGTGAAACCTCCTGCTTTGTTCCTTTTGCTGAGGATTGTTATGGCTATTTTTGCCCTTTTCTGTTTCCATATGAATTTCTATGTTGTCATTTCCAGGTCTGAGAAAAATGGTGTTGATAATTTGATAGGTATTGCATTGAATCTGTAGATTGCCTTGGGTGGATAGACATATTAACAATATCAATTCTTCCAATTCATGATCATGGAATGTTTTCCATTTGTTTGTGTCATTCTTAATTTACTTGAGCAGCATTTCTCAGCTCTTATTGTAAAGTCTTTCACTCTGGTTAGGTGGATTCCAAGGTATTTCACTTTTGGTGGGGTGGCTAATGTGAACAGGATTGTTCGTTTTATTTGGTTCATCACCTTTCATTGCTGATATATGGAAATATAACGGTCTTTTCCATGTTGCTTGCATAATCCAACACTTTATTAAAGTCATTTATCAGTGAAGGAGGCTTTTGACAGACCTTCTAGGGTTTTCAAGTTATATGTAGAATCATATCATCTGCAAAAAGGGACAGCTTGACTTTGTTTTTTCCTATTTTGATATCCCTGATTTCCTTCTCATGTCTGATTTCTCTGGGTAGGACTTCCAGCACTGTGTTGAACAGGAGGGGTGAGAGTGAGATCCTTTTCTTGCTCCCGTTCTTAGGCGGAACCCTTCCAATTTCTGCCCACTGAGCAAAATGTTGCCTGTGGGTTTATCATAGATGGCTCTTACTGTTTTGAAGAATGTTCCTTCTAAACATTCTCAAGGGTTTTTATCAAGAAAGAATTGTGTGTGTGTGCGTGTGTGTGTGTGCAATGATATAATCATATGGTTCTTGGTTTTACATTTGTTAATATGCTAAATTATATTTATGGTCTTGTGAATTTTGAACCAGCCCTGCAGCCCAGGAATGAAGACCCCTGGTCATGGTGGATGATCCTTGAATTATGCTATTGGATCAGATTAGCTAGATTTTGTTGAAAATTTTTGCATCTATGTTTATTAAAGAGATTGGCCTGTAATTCTCTTTCCTTGTCAGGTCTTTGCCAGATTTGGGTATCAGTATGATGTAAGCTTCATAAAATGAGTTGGCGAGAATTCTATTGTTCTTGATTGCCTGGGATACTTTCAGTAAGATTGGTATCAGCTCCTCCTTGTATGTTTTGCCGAATTCTGGTGGAAAACCATCTGATCTGAAGTCTTATTGGCAGAGAGAATTCTTATGACTGAGTGGATTGCCTGAATTGTTATTGGTCTGTTTAGAATTTCAATTTCTTCTTGATTCAACCTTAGGAGATTGTGTGATGTCAAAAAGTGCTCCAATTCTTATAGGTTTTCTAGCTTATTTGCATACAGTTGTTGACAACAATCTCTGACAATGTTATGATTGTTATCATAATATAAATTGTGACTTCACCTTTTACATTTCTAATTGTGTTTATTTGGACTTTCTTTCTTTCTTTTAGTCAATCGAACCAGAGGCCCAGTAATCTTATTTATTTTTTCAAAGAACCAAATTTTGGTCTTGTTGCTCTTTTCTATGGTATTGTTTTCTATATCCTGCAATTGTGATTTTACCTAGGTGACCTGGATTCTTCTGCTGAAGTTGGGATTTAGGTGATCTTGCCTTTCCTGCTCCTTTAGATATGATGTTAGGCTGTTTACTTGTGATAGTTCTGTTTTCTTGGTATGTGCATGCAATGCTGTTAATTGTCCTCTTAACATGCTTTCATGGCATCCCAGAAATTCTGATAAGATGTGTCTGTTTTGTTTGCTTCCAGAAATTTTTTATTTCTGTCTTAATTTCTGCGTTGACCCAGAAGTCATTCAGTAGCTTGTAGTTTAGTGTCCACGTCTTTGTGTGTTTTGGGGGGGATCTTGTTGGTGGCAATATTTATGTTTATTCCACTGTGATCTGAGAAGATGCATGGTATTATTTTGATCTTTTGAAATTTGTTCATTCTTGATTTATGTCTGAGAATGTGATCAATCTTGGAGTATATTCCATGTGCTGATGAGTAGAATGCATACTCTGTAGGTGTTGAGTGTAGTGTTGTGTAGATGTCTGTTCAATCTATTTGAGCATCAAGTTAACATTTCAGATCTCCTTGCCTTTTTTTTTTTTTTTTTTTGCTTTGATACTCTATCTAAAGCTTTCAGTGAGATATTTAGGTGTCAACTCTGATTGTGTGAGAGTCAATGTCTTATAAAATCTAGTGCTCCTGTGTTGGGTGCATATATGTTTAGGATGAATATTTCTTGCTTGTGGACTGAGACTTTTGTCATTATGTAGTAGCCTTCCATGTCCTTTTTAACCTTTTGATTGTTTGAAGTTTATCTGCTCTTTTCTGTTTTCCATTAGCCTTAAAGAACATTTTCCAGCCCCCCAATTTAGGCCTGTGAGGTCTTTTGCAGTGAGATGAGATTCTTGGAGGCAGCAGACCATTGGATCATGCTTCTTTAGTCAGTTTTGCCATTCTGTGTCTCTTCAGTGGCACATTTAGTTCACTCACATTCATATTGATTATTGAAATTTGAGAGTTTATCCCTGTCATAGAGCTCTTAGGGTGGTTGCTTGGTTTCCTTTCTACTTTAGTATTTATATATGTATCTTCATTTTTATGAGTCCTCTGTTGACTCTGTGCTTACCTATACTTTTTTGATTGGTATAACCTTTTTTTTTTTTCAGTGTTCAACATCTTCTTAAGTGTTTCCTGAAGGACTGGCCTGGAGGTAGCATATTCTCTTAGAGATTGGATGTCTGAGAAAAATTTTAATTATCCATTGCTGATGAAGCTTAGCTTGATGGGGTTGGAAATTATTGACTGGACTTGCTTATCATTAAGAATGTTAAAAATTGGACTCCAGTACCTTCTGGCTTGTAATGTTTCTGCAGATAAGCTTCGAGTGATTCTAATGGGCCTTCCCTGGTAGGTAGTCTGACATTTCTCTCTTGTTGCCTTTAGGATTTTTTCTTTCATGCTTAATTTGTGGAGGGAGATTGTTATGTGGTTGAGAATGGTCTTCTCATGTGATACCTTGTGGGGATTCTCTGACTGTCTTGTGCTTGAATGGTCGTATCTCTAGCAAAATGTGGAAAATTTTCTTAAATGACCTCATGGAATGCTTGTTCCATAGTGTTTTCATTTTCCCTTTCTGCTTCAAGGATACCAATCAGTTGTAGATTTGGCTTTTTGACATAGTCTCACACCTTTTGGAGGCTTTGATCCTTCTTTTTGAACTTTTTAAATGTTTTTGACAAACTGGGCTAATTCCTTTTGAAGGGACATCAGATCTAGTGAATATACCCAATGAGCAGCTATTTTGATGTTGTTTAGCTTTGACATATTTCTCCAGCAGTTCACTTTAACTTGCCCTCTAATCACTAATAAAGGACAGAACCAATTTGTCAGAGGTAGCTATTGAAAATTGTTTTACAATCCCTCTGCAGCTTGTTTTGTATTAATGTTTCAAGTATTTGCCTCCACCCATAAGACCCACGTTAACCTAATCAGCCTATTGTGATCTTTATGCCACAGACAGACCCCATTAACATGGCAACTCTCATGTGACTAGCCCACCTATCTGCCTGCCATCCGTCACCTGAAGTCAGTACCTGTGGTTACCTGCCCCTTTGTGATAACATGGAATAGACCACCACCCTATCACCTTAATGACCTGTGCGCCACCAAAGGGAAGGTTTAAAAGGCATTCAACTTCTGTCTCTTTCTCTCTCTTCCCTCCCTCCCTCTCTTCCTGCCCTTTTCTCTCTCTCTCTTCTACCTTTCACCATAAGGTTATGCAACAAGAAGTCCTCTGTCAGATGCCAGCCCCTCGATCTTGAACTTTTCAGCCTCCAAAACTCTTTTGAAGTCCATGGCAGAAACAATGACTTTGAGGTAACAGCCTGGCCGGAGTTTCTTGCACTGCTGCAGCACATAAATAGTATAGTTGACTGCTGGAGATGTCAGAGGCAAAATTGGATCCTGAGACAACACCAAATGGTGTAGGAGACAGAAAGAACATGAATATTTCCTGAGACAAAATATGAGCTAGTAGGCTCAGAAGACTCATGTGGTTGTGAGGAGGGGCCAGTACTGGATAAGATGGTATGCACCACATGACATGAAGCCAGGTGGGAACACAACTGTCTCAGAGGATGCTCCATAGAGGTGATGGTGGACAACAACCATGGGTGATTTTGTACATTGTAGCAGAGGTTGGCATTGTCTTCCCTTCCCCACACCATGGAGTGCTAAAAATGCCGTATAACCAAAGTGGCAGCTCAGGAGGAAAATAGGAAGAAGGATTCTCATGTGAGCCAAAACCTGAGAAGAATTAAGTGGCCAGAAAGTGACAGATTATACTTAGTTCCATCCAGCATATTCAGGACTTAAGAAAGAAGCTAAGTTTGTTTATAGAAACAGTGAACTAACCTTTACAACTGAGCTTTGTGGGCCAGGAAATTTTTATCTACTAGATAATCATTTCTACAGCAAACATCCCTACATCGCCTGGAAGAGGCATGAATTTGTAGGAAAAGCTTCTCTTTAGACTCAGAAGCTCTGTCTTCAAGTCCCAGCACTGTCACATACTACCTTTATAACACTGAGCAAGTAATTTAACCTCTCTGAAACAGTTTTCTCTTCATGAGATGAGATCCCTTTCCTGTTTTTCTACGTATGCCCTTATGAAAATGAAATGAAGTCATACAAGAGAAAATATTTTGTAAAATAAAAAACTCTCTACAAATATTAGGTTTTTCTGTCAATCAAAAAAAAAAAAAAGAAAAAGCATTCAACTTCGAGCAACCATTTGTTAATGCTTTGTTAGACACTGGCCAAGCCATGTGTTCTTTGAGCTATGGCCAGACCATGCTTTCCTAAGCTTTGCCCCTCTCTCCACCCCCCACCTTGGGGAGGTGAATCACCTCTCACTCTAATTTACTTTCTAGCCATTGCTTTGTTAAACCCTGATGTGTCCAAATGGCTCTTTGAGCTACGACTGCCATGTTTCCTAGCTTCGACCCCCTCTCCTATCTTGTGGAGGTGAATCTCCTCTCTTTCTATATTTTACTTTCCAAGTAAATGATATATTCCAATCCAACTTCTGTGCAGCTCTTTGCATCTTTCACATGGCACAGGCTCACATACCAGACACCCCCCAATCTGGCCTCACCTAACGTTTTGGAAGCCCCACTGGGATTTTTAATCTAACACCATCTTTTGGTCGTCAAGCACTGAGCTTCCTTTCTCTGCCTGGTTGATTTTTGCTTCCTATGCTGTTGCCGTGTCTTGAATTTCCAGGATGAAGTTCTTCATTGCCTGTCTTTCAGAATGGGCTTTTTCTGAAATTGGTCAACTCCACTTTTACTTCCTCTACAACTTCAGTGATGTTTTTCTTCTAGTGTCTCTTGGTTCACTCTGTTCATTGTAGCCATCCACTCTCTGATTTCTGTGACTATCATCTGGGGCAGGTTGTTCTGGGGTGTTTCCACTATTTGTGCTCTGATAGTTACTTTTTTAGACACTGTCTCTCTAGGACTCTAAATGTTGTCTATGTTTGTTCTTTCTTTTTTTTTCTAATTTGTTATGGGTCTCTCCATAATTCCACTTTCGTTTTATCGTTGGCTGAAGTTAGTCAATGACCCTCTGTTCTAGGGCCCTTTCTGTGATTCAATATAGGTCACTCAGTGAGAGAGGGAGGGGCATTCACTTCTGCCCTTGCTCCACCTTGTGGCAGTTTTAGCTACTGCAGATTTTCTCTCCTGCTGTTTGTCAGGTTCGTTTCAGCCCCTACTGCTAGAACTCTGCAGAGAGTAGGTAGGGCGATGCTCCCCCATCTCTCCATCTGATGTCTGCAGTTTGCAGCCCAGAGACCTTCCCACCGAGAAAGCGTTCAGGTGTTTTTTTGTGTTGCTCCTTCCCTGTTCAAGTCTGCACTCTGCTCTTGAAAAAGAGCAAGTTCATGGCAGGAAGGGATATGCTCTGTAGGCCCGTAGGGCTTAGAGGTGTTTCTTTCTGATCTGGTTGGGAATATGTCTACCAGCCACTGGAAAGTTCACTGTGCAAGTGGGCTTTCCCCACCTGGGAGCTGACCACTAGGCTCCACTGGTGGAAGTCGCACTCATGTGGTGTGGGTTTCATTTCACTTGGGTTCCAGATGCCCACTGCTGTGCCCTGAGAAGGACTTTCATGTGGGAACCGACCAGCTTGCGCATGGCTGGGAAGGAGTGAACAGACCCAAAGCTTCAGAGGATAATTTACCTACTCTTGTTAACCAGGCAGGGCGTTGGATTTCTGTTTCTGTGCCAGCCTGGTCCGCCGCAGGGGGATGGGGTGCCGGGATTTGTGCTTTTGCCTCGTATTCTGGTCTCTATGTATTCTAAGAGACTTTTGCTGGGTGCAATGTACTTCATCGATCCAAAAATGTTTGGGGTGTCTCCATGTATTGGCGGCTGGGTCTCTAATGTCTGCCTTGCTTGGCAAGAGAGGCGCAAGTCCGCTATTCCACAGTGGTCATCTTGGATCCCTCTCCTGGAATCGTTTCCTGGCTTTTGGGAAGTTCCAATGTCCTACTTATGGTTCTCACAGTACTTGAAGGTCGCAGGGAAATGGGCTGGGCAGAGCCACCTAGGCCTCTTAGAGTGTAGGACACAGAGCAGTGGAAATGGACTCAAGCTTAGTGCAGGGTGCAAAGAGACCAAGAAAGTGCTATTACAGCCAGTGTTTAATGTCAGTAAGAGACATAATTTAATAATGTAAAGAGGATTGACATAATTGGGCACATTAAAGTTTATAAGCATTTAATAAATGGCAACATACAAAGAAGAAAATATGTAAGCAATAGATTAGACATGTTTTCAATTCTGCCTGAATACATAAACAACTTTGAAAAAAAGAAGAATAAGCAACCTAGAAGAAAAAAAATGGACAAAATAATTGAATCAGTATTTCCCCCCCAAAAAAGAACTCCAGTTGTCAAATAAATATCTAAAAAGTCAAGAAATTATGAATGAATAAAAAATAAAACAAGAAAACAATTCATAACCAAAGTTTAGTAAATAAGTTAATATGTCAGACATTATTGTTAGCAAAGAAGTAGAACAAAATAGATTATTGCATCTGGACAGGAAAAGTAAAAGATACAACTGCTTTAGAAAACATTGTTGAGCCGGGTTCGATGGCTCAGTCTGTAATCCCGCACTTTGGGAGGCTGGGGGTGAATGGATTGCCTGAGCCCGCGGGTTCGAGACTCGCCTGGGCAACTTGGCGAGACCTCATCTCTACAATAAATAAAAAAAAAAATCAGCCGGGCATGGTAGTGTGTGCCTGTAATTCCGACTACTCGGAAGGCTGAGGCGGAAAGATTACCGGAGCCCAGCTGGTCGAGGCTGTGGTGGCCGGGAGCAGCCACTGCACTCCAGTCTGGGTGACAGAATGAGACTCCAACTCAAAAAAAAAGAAATAAAAACATTGTTACTAGTATGTGAAGCCGAAGTCAAACATACCCATCGTGGTACATGGTTATGGCCATTCTTTCAATATCTCAAACCTAAATCTTGAAGTCCTCTTTGACTCTTCTTTTTTCCTCAGACCCCCTGAGTCTGACCACTTTTCTCCACTTTGACTTCCGCCTCCCAATTCATATCACCTTCATCTCTTGCCTAAATGTGTAAAATATCCTCCTCAACAGCCCCCTTGCTCCTGGCTTTGACATCCCTCTTCCTCCATCATTCTGTATGTTTCACCATAGCAATCATA